>PVJC01002252.1:29234-81589 GCA_004026665.1 Murina feae | reverse complement strand
GGGAGCCTATGGGTGGGGTGGCGGGTGGTGTGGGGGTGGGGAGCCTGATCAGTGGGTGGCAGGTGATGTGTGTGGGTTGGGTGGGGCGAGATGTGCGGGTGGCAGGTGGCAGGTGGCAGGTTGTGCGGACACAGGCTGGGCTGAGGGACCCCCGAGTGCACAAATTTTTGTGCACCGGGCCCCTAGTATATATATATATGTATATATATATATATATATATATATATATATATATATATATATATATATTACATTTTCGTTATTCATTCATCTATCAATATACACTTGGTATGCTGTCATGTTTTGGCTGTTATAAATAATGCTGCAGTGAACATGGGGATGCAAGATATATTTTTGATAATAGTAATTTCAGTTTCTTCAGATAAATAACCAGAAGTAGAATTGCTGGATCATATGGTAACTCTGTTTTAGTGAGGCATATTTCCATGCTTATTTTCCATCGTAAGTGCACCAATTTATATTTCCACCAAACTGTACATAAGGTTTCCCTTTTCTCCACATCCTCATCAACACTTGTTATTTTTTATCTCTTTGATAATAGCCATTGTGAAATGTGTGAGGTAATACCTGGTTGTGATTTTGATTTGCATTTCTCTGATGGTTAGTGATGTTGAGCATCTTTTCATGTAGCTATTGGCCATCTGTTATATCTCGTTTTGGAAAAATGTCTATTCAGATGCAATTATATTTGTTTTTTTTTCTATTGAGTTGCATGAATTATGTATATATTTTGGATATTAATGTATTATTTGCAAATATTTTCTTCATTCTCAGGTCTTAGATTGTTTGAGGTCACTAAATTCTCGTACAGATTGAAAGAGTTTGCCACAATATTCTCATTAACAAAAATGTCCTTTTGCCTTCATCTCACAATTTTATTTCTTATAAAATAAGTTTGTTTTAAAGTCATTGTATTTCTAAAAAATTGTCATCAATGTGAAAAAGTTCACATTCATAAGGAGTGTTGTTAAATGGTTGATGTCACTGATGCCAGTGGTAGCCTGGGGTACAGGTGAACGCCTGGTTTATAAATTCTTCAAGGATATTCAAGACAATGAAATCAGGACTGGCATAGACATGGCTAAATGCTATTCCTACTTTCGAGCTGAACGGAACCCTGTCCTCCCTATATATATATATAACAGTCATGACTGTTCTTTGTTTTATAATTCAGTATCTGAATTATAAAATGTAAGAACTCAGTTATTAGATGCCTACTAAGAATGCTAAGTATTCACACTGTTGTCTTATTTTGACCTGATGCTAATTCCAAGAAGGAAATATATACAACTCATTTTGCAGAGGTCAAGAAATTGAAGCTTTGGTTATTGGTACATTAGAAAAGGAAGGAGAAGAAAAAGTACTCACCAAAAGTTATATACAAAGTAGGATTCCACAGTCAAATTTTTTTAGGTAAAAATTTTCCTAAACATGTTTAAAAAGGAGGTGGATGAAGTCATATATTTAAGACATAATGCTGTGTTAACTGTCCCTTTAAAAATGTATTTCATCTCTGTTAAGTGAAGTGTCACCGTGCTGTACTGATGATCATCTTAATTTCTCCCCCCTCTCTTTTGGTTTCAGGGGAAGAATTTGTCTCTTTTCCTCAGCATTAGTTTGTTAACTCTCTGGGGGACTTCCCTCTTGGGTGCCCGTTTATACTGGATGGGAAACAAACCACCAAGCTTTTCCAACTCTGACAACCCAGCTGCTGATTCTGATAGTCTCCTGGCTCGCACACTCACCTTCTTCTACTTGCCAACCAAGAACCTCTGGCTGTTACTATGCCCTGATACCCTCAGTTTTGATTGGTCAATGGATGCCGTGCCTCTGCTCAAAACCGTTTGTGATTGGAGAAACCTACACACTGTGGCCTTCTATATTGGACTCCTCCTCCTTGCCTACTGTGGTTTAAAGAGCCCGAGCGTGGAAAGAGAATGCTATGGGAAATTTGTAACGAATGGCAAGCAGAATGCAAATGGACATGACTGCCATTCCGATGTGGAGTACCGGAACTCAGAGATTAAGCCCAGCTTTGCATCCAAAGTAGAAAACGGCATTAAAAATGATGTACCACAGACAACACAACTTCCTTCTACAGAGAACATTGTTGTTCTGTCTTTATCTTTGTTAATAATACCCTTTGTTCCTGCCACGAACCTGTTTTTCTATGTCGGCTTTGTAATTGCAGAGCGAGTATTGTATATTCCTAGCATGGGCTTCTGCCTCCTCATTACAGTGGGTGCCAGAGCCCTTTATGTCAAAGTCCAAAAGCGGTTTCTCAAGAGCTTGATTTTTTATGCTACAGCTACATTAATTGTTTTCTATGGACTCAAGACTGCAATCAGGAATGGAGACTGGCAGAATGAGGAAATGCTGTATAGGTCAGGGATAAAAGTAAACCCAGCTAAAGGTAATACTTTATTTTATGCTTTTACCTAGACAGTTAACTCTTTCTGCCTTTTTGTATCTATGCTTCTTCTTGCCTTAAAACATAGTATTAAGGATGAAGAGGTCCTTTTATGCAGTGCCCATATCTTTTTATCATCTTATAAGAGATGAGCAGTGCAATTTAGAGACATATCCGTGTTCCATATTTGGAATAGGGAAGTATTTTTCCATGTCTTTGGCTACATTTTTTTGCAGAGGAATTAGAACTCTTGTTATGTAAAAATATCGACTGCCGTAAGATTTTAGAAAAATGCTTGGTTTCCACATTTTAAGTTCCGATGGACATCACCTCTTTCGGCGTGTAATAAAAGTCAGGTTAAAACAATTAAGTATACTTGAGCTCTTCTGTTGTGTAAGCATCACCTGAGGAAACACCACAAGAATGACACTGACACATTTAGCAGATTTGGAGGTGAGTCTGCCTCTGAACCTTGGAACTGTGTCTCTAGGTGTCAATGCTTACGCATACAAGCGTTGCAGAGGCCAAGTAACTGGGGTGCTGCCAAGTAGTGAGCGCATACTTATTTGCGTTCTTAAGTCACTTGGGGAAATAAACTTTTCACTGTACCATGTAAAGATTGATCATATTTTTTTATTGGTTTTGATTTAGAAAGTTATTTTAGCAATTCTCAGGATCTGTAAGTGAGTAGTCAAAAGCTGTTACAAAGGATTTTTCTGGTATAGGCAATTAAATGGTTGTGGAAGCTTGAAAACAATTGAATGAAAATAAGTTTACATTTTAAGTGCAGAAATGTAGTAAATAGTGCCAAGTACCCTTGTTGTTCATAATCCATTTTTTAGTTATGCATCCTTTAAAGTATGTTTGCATTTGAACTGGTCTTCTACTTTTCCTAACACAATTCTGTACCAGTATTTAAATACTAAAAGTACAAAACTGTTCCAATTGTATGGAGTGCCCTGCTGATGTATATCAGGATATATACACAATTATCTAGACCAGTGATTTTCAACTTGTTCATGTCATGGCACACATAAATTAATTGCTAAAGTTCTGTGACACAACAAAATATGTCATTTTGCCTGATCTGACAAAAAAAAAGGGTATATGTTTGATTCATTCACATTGGAGAGCTGTTGTGTTGGCTGTTGGCCTTATTTTTATTTGACAGTCTGAGTGAAAAGAGGTCAGTGCCCCTGACTAAATAGTCAGATATTGCATTTAAAAAAAAAAAAAAGAGGAAGGGAAAGGGAGAGAGATAGAAATATCAGTGATGAGAGAAAATCATTGATCATTGCCTCCTGCAAGCCTCCTACTGTGAATGAGCAACTAACTACACATGTCTAGAAGCCAAGGAACTAATTGTTGGTACTTATACTGTTTAATAGATTGCAGGAATTTTAAGGAGACTAGAAACTTTATTTTTATTTATTTTTTTCTATTATTTCTCTTTCTTTTTCTCAGTCCCTCCACCTCCACCAACTCCACCCTGACAGCTGTCTGCCTGCTCTCTCTCTATGGGTCTGTGTCTGTTTTGCTTATTAGTTCATTTTGTTCATTAGATTCCACATAAGCATGAAAACAGTGCTTAGCACATTCTCATGGAAAAAATCTTCACCCTGTGGCTTTTTTAGGTAGTGACTACTATAGTTTATTAGATGCCTGAACCTACATCTTGCTGTAAAAATTGTTGCAATCAGTTCTCATAGAATACTTTTTAGTTCATTTTTCTTCACTGGTAGATAATGAATATATAAAATAAGGCTGTGCTACCAGTTTATTTTCCTGCTGTTTAAAACAGAAACCTAGCAAGGAATTGTAAGAAAAATATCAGCATATTATTTGCATCCCAGGATTGTTCTGAAGATTTATTAAATTTATTGATGAAGTTTTCAGTTCCTGTAACAAAGAGCCATGATAACAGTGGCTTGACTAAGATAGAAGCCTCATTCTTTCATGTAACAATCTAAGTAAGTGCAGCCCAGCGCTGATAAGATGGCGCCATGGGCTTTCAGGATCCCAGCCCCTTCTCTTTTGTTCCCTTGCCATCTCAGTAGTGTCACCCTGCCCATGTGGTCCAAAATGGCTCATTGTCACATCAGCACTTCAGCTAACAGGAAGAGGGAGAGAAAGGGCAGATGGTGGGTATTCCCTTTGTCTTTAAGAGCAGACCTCAGAGGTTGTACACCCCATGTTTGCTCACAGACTGTTGGCCTCACCCAGCTGCAGAGAGGGCTGGAGAATGGTATCTGTATTCTGGGAAGGCAGGTACCCAGGCACATGTTCTTATTCTGAAAGAAAAGGAGGGGCAGGAGTGGCTGTAACAGGCTCCGTCCTGGGCTTGGCTGAAGCATTTCGTAAACTCCTAGATGTTTTCCAGCCTTACCTGCTATTGCTGTTGACAGTGATGATTACGGTTCCGGTGAAGTCATTTTGGTGGCATGGTTAAAATATTGGATCATTTAAAAAATTATTCATTTATCCATTTAGTTGGCAAAATAATTATTAAGCATTTTCTTGATTTCTAATATACTTTTATGTCTTTTTGTTATAGTATTAAGCACTCCGAATACTGTTAGTTAAATGAATACACAACTGACCAGTATTTATTATATCATTTGAGACATTAAAAATTGAGTTCCTGCCCTGGCTGGTTTGGTTCAGCGGATAGAGCATTGTCCTGTGTGCTGTGTGCTAAATGAATACACAACTGACCAGTATTTATTATATCATTTGAGACATTAAAAATTGAGTTCCTGCCCTGGCTGGTTTGGTTCAGCGGATAGAGCATTGTCCTGTGTGCTGACGGGTCCCGGGTTTGATTCCAGTCAAGGGCACGTACTTGGGTTGCAAGCTGGATCCCTAGCCCTGGTCAGGGAATGCAGGAAGCAATCAATAGATGTGTCTCTCTCACATTGATCTTTCTCTCTCTGTCTTTCTCCCTTCCACTATCTCTAAAAATCAATAGAAAAATACCCTCATGTGAGGATTAACCACCCCCTCAAAAATTTTGAATTTCTGAACCCTTACTTCAGCCAACTGTTTTTACTCGAAGCCTTTACTATCTCAGTTGACGGCAGCTCCATTTTCCCTGCAGCGCTGGGCCACACTTTGGAGTCATCCCTACCTCCACTTTGTCTCACATCCTGCCTCCATTTCATTAGCAATTCATCTCTGCTGTCTTCAGAATACCTCTGGATCTTGACCACTTTTCACCACTTCGCTGCTACCATGGCCCGAGCCAACTTCATCTTTCATCGGATTATCATTTAAAGTGTGTGTCCTGATCTCCCTGCCTCTATTTTCATGTCGTTGGTTAGCCTGCTGTGGGATGTTTTATTAAAAGTGACCTGTTGTGTGGGTAACAGGAACGGAGGTAAATGGGCTTGGTGTGAGGTTGAAGTTTAGTCTGGCTGGGAGTTGGGCTGTTACCAGAGGCATCAAAGGTACCTGGTGTCCTAGCTGTTGTCTCTCCCGTTGTCTTTGGGCTTCTGGAAGAACTGAGTCTGTGTTTTGCATCTCTTTTTCCTGTAACCTCCTGTTACTATCCTGGAGGCCTGTTGATAATGTTGGTAAAGGGAGGGGAGTGTTGTATTGTTTCATAGTTAAATTTTGTGTCTCCTTGCTGCATGTTTATTAGTTTTCTCTCTCTCTCCCTCCAGTTGAGAAGGGAAGGCGAGATGGGTTTGGACCGTTCGGCAAGACCTTTCCCCTGAAGAATAGACCTTTGTTGTGGAGAAAGATCAGGGCATACAGCAGTCCCTCCTTATCACAGGCTTTGTTTTATGTGCTTTCGTTACCCATAGTTCACCTTGATCTGAGAAGAGTATGTAGAAATCTCCAGAAATAAACAATTCAGAGGCATTGTTGTTGTTTTTTTTAATTCTTAAGGTTTGAATTGCTTGCCATTCCAAGTAGTGTGATGGAATGTCATTCCTCCTGTTCCAAGTTGCCTGGGATGTGAATCATTCCTTTGTCCACTGTATCCACGCTTAACAGCATGTCCTTCAGTAATGGCATTTGGTTATAATGTTGATGAGGGAAAAAAATCAGTTCCCCACTTTGCCACTGTCTGTGGAATTTGCATGTTCTCCCCATGTCTGCGTGGGCTTTTCTCTGAATTCCTCCCAATAAGGAGAGAGAGAGAGAAAGAGAGAGAGGGGAGAGAGAGAGAGAGAGAGCCCATGCTCACAATTATTATTGCAATACATCATTATAATTGTTCTATTTTATTATTAGTTATTGTTCTTAATCTCTTACTGTGCCTTATTTATAAATTAAATTTTATCATAGATATGTCCGTATAGGAGAAAACGTAGTATGTGTAGTCATGCACCACATAATGAGCTTTCTCTAAATGACAGACTACATATAGGCCAGTGATCTTAAGAGATTTTACCTTGGCTGAAACCTTCCTATTGCTGGAGAGGTAGTAGCTGACAATAAGACCTAGTGCAAGGCGTTATTCATGCGTCAGTGGTGATGGTGTAAACTGGTGTAAACTGATGGTGTAAATAACCCTCTTACACTGCCAGTCACACTCAAGTATGGTCTAGGTTTGTGTAAGTGAGCTCGGTGTTCTCTCGTACAAGATGAAATTGCCTAACGATGCATCTCTCACAACGTATCTCACTGTCAGCGACGCATGGCTGTGTAGGGATTGGTATTACTCGTGGTGCCAGGCATCCACTGGGGCCTTAGAACTTATCCTGTGGATAAGGGGCAACGATTGTATTTCAAAACGTGTATTCCTATGCTCCCTCCTCCAGAGCCAGGCGGGCATCTCTCTCAGCTCTTTACATGAGAACCTGGTGGTGTCCGTGAAGGCAAAACTCACAAAACTGTGGAGGCCCCTAAGTTTGCTGTGGCCACATGAGTTTCACATTCAACCGCTAGCAACTCCTCACAATTACAAGTTCATTGTTCCCATCAATTTCCATCTCCCACAGCTTCTACTCCAGGCATTTGCATCTCTGCTGTGACTCTGGATCTGCTCCTCTCTCCGTATCTTAGGGTCCTGGCTTGTCCCACGACCTCAGTTCACTGACAGCTCTAAGAAGCGGCGTTGTTTTTACTTATTTAGCTTTTTCTTGGTGAAAGGATGGGAGTGACAACTTCCAGTCTCTTTACATGTCTGAACCCCTGCTTCCATTTACATCCTTAGAGTCAGTGTTTAACCAGCAGCCCTAGCGATCCCTTTATAGCTAAGGTGACCAGACGTCCCGCTTTTGGCAGGACAGTCCCGATTTTTAACAATTTGTCCCGTGGCGTTTTAAAAAAGTCCCGATTTTTGGAAAGAAACATATGTACTACTCTTTGTAATATTTTAAGTAATAGTAATAATAATAATAATAAAAGAACCCCCCGGTCAATGGTGTCCTGCTTTACCAACGTTAAAATCTGGTCACCTTACTTATAACCCAAGTCAGAGTCTGGTACTGACGGCCTCTAGTCCTCCACTGAGTCCCCATTTGTCTCAAAGTCAAAACACACCATCCCAGACTGGACCCTATACTTCTATCATCCAGTCCATGGTCCCTTTCGTGTGCCTTCTATATGCCACGTGAGCGCCTGCCTCAGAGCTTGTGCACCTGTCATTTCCTCTTCCAGGAATGTGTTCCCTGGGATATTCTCTCCTTAGTCTCCCTCGCCATCTTGAGGACTGTGGTCAAATGTTGCATTATAAATAAATTGCTGCATGTAAAATGGGCTACCCCTTCCTAGGAAACACTTCTTGTTAGGAAATGGTAGCAATTAAATTCCTAACAATTTAAAAATTGCAACTCCCTGCCTTTTCCAGCATTCCCTACCTATTCCCATGCTTTTTTTGTTGTTGTTTATAACACTTATTGTTACTCTTTGACACACTATCTCATCCATGTTTATGTGTTTGTTGTCTGAATATATGTCCAGCATACACTAGAATGTAAGACACACAAAGGCAGAGATTTTTGCATTTTTAAAATGCTATGTATGTGCCTGGTGGAGAAAAGGCATTCAGTAATGAATACACTGAATAATAAATGTTAAAGTCATCATCCTTCTCTTTAAAGAGGATTTATAATCTGTTCAGAGATAAGGTGTGCATACAAAAAGAAGGCAAACACGTGAAATATTGGGCTGTTGCTATCCTGTGCACTGAGGCGTGCTTCCTAGCAGGAGGGATAGAATTGGGAGCGGATTCCATGGCTGCCTCTGGTCCAAGGCAAAGCTCTTTCAATCCAGGTTTCTTCTTTATTTTTTTTTCTTTTATTTAAAACCTATTTATAATAATTTTTCTATTTATAATAATTCTGTCTAGCGTTCATTCCTTAGCAATTATGAGATTAGCAGTAATCTTCCTAAAGGCGAATGTTTTTCCTTTATTATGTTATTTGAGCCTGGTAAAAGATTAGAAACCCTTTCAGCCAGTCTTTCCTCAGGTTGTCTGAGAATAGTTATTTCATTGTTAGGCTTTTTTTCCCTTCCTTTGAAAGCCTTTGCAAATTTTGGAGTTCTTCAGTGTACCACGTGCTCTAACTGAATATGATTTAAGCCTCACGAAGCACCGTACACGAAGCTGCTTCCTTCAGTAATCGGCACTATAGACAGCTGCCAGTCATTAACTGATTGGATGCAAATGACGATGGGTAAAGCCTGTCTTAGTGACTGTGCCTCTAATTTATGGTCTAAATTGGGATAGCGGAGAAATGATAGCTGATTTGAACTATGTAAACCACAAGTCTCATCTCATTATGTGGTTGATAATGTCAGGAAAATACTAGACATGGTTGATTACTGCAGTTTGCTGATTTCACAATGACTGCGTTTTTGTGCTTAGGAAGGAGGAAATTTTCTCTGATGACTGCTTTAATGAGCTTATTTTTTCTGTTTAAACTAACATTTTATAAACCATATTGATTAATATTTGCTTGAAAAAGGCATTTTTAAATTCATTACAAAGTGGCTAAATGTATGGTCACCTTTCTTCTTGGCCCCATCTAAATCGCCCTATGTCTTTGGCTCTGTAGAATTTGGCACAGTTGGTTTCCTGCCTCTATGGCTTTTCAGATACTACACAATTTTCAATATCTTTTCATTGTTCATAGCTCTCTCTTCTGCAGTTTTGTCTCCTCTCTAGATTGATTCATCAATATTCTGTCCGAAGACTGCCTTTATTTTCCTTTCTGTGTAGAATTAACAACACTATCTGGTAAATAACATGGGTCAATAAATGGGTCATTGAATTTCTAAGGTATTTCCCCCATGACCTCATATCTGTGTGAAACTTCTCCACCTGGGTGATTTGCCAGCATCTCAAACTCCTCGCTTATCTTCCCTGAAACCAATGACTTGCTGACATTCTTACTAATTAAGGTCATATGCACAGACTAACAAAGTTATTATAGATAAACAGATCAGTGAGCACATAAACATAAAAGAGCATGATAGCATATAGGTAGCATATCTGGTATGCTAAAAGACATTTACATTTTTAAAGTTAGATTAAAAATCAAATCAGTTCTTTAGAATAGTTTATTAAGTGTATATCAGTTTGCTTTAAGGAACTATGATTTATAGCTGTGATTTGTAATGATGTGAAAAAATATATTAAAAATAATTAGGAAAAATTAAGTAGGGTCAATCCAATAAAATTTTATTAAAAAGCTAATGTTTATTTTTAATGTTTGTTTTTAATGTAAATATATGAAATGCTTGAATAAAATATGTATGCATATATTTGAAACTCTAAAGGTGATTATGCAAAAATTTTATATTCATCCCATCCTAATTCAACTAACAAATATTGCCCATTTAGATTAAAAAAGAGAGACAAGTAATTGTTTCGGTTATACAAGATTAGACAATTTTTCTTTCCTCCTGGATTTCTGTAAAATTGATACTCCCATTTCAACTTCTCGTTGTTTCAGATTTCCAGAAACAAGTATGTTGATGGAATATAATTTTATTCAGGAAACAACTCATAATTCAAGTGAAATCTAAACCTCTAAGTCATGTGAAACTTGACTAATTCATTGAGGATTTTATAGTCTAAGTTTTTGTTTACCTTTAATTGAATATCTTCTACGGTGAATTGTGATTAACCAGCTAGCTTTGAAATGAAGTATTAAATTTTATTATTTTATTTTGTTGATAATGTCATGTTACTTCTAAAGTAAGAAGAACATTTTTCAAAAGAGGTTCGACTTTTGTAATGAATAAAACTTAGCAGTTAAGTTAGGAAGGGAATCGGCATAATATATTGTTAAGACTGACTGGCCTAATCAAAGAGTTGTAAGATACAGATTTTCATTTTTAACAGAGATGTGGTAGCTAATAACACCAGTAAAGGCTGGTTGAGAGAGAAATAGAACAAAGTTGAATCAGACTTCTGTACAGTAGAGAAATTCTATGGTGCTTCTTTTCATTTCTTTTGAGTTAAAAAAAGAAATAGAAAATAATAGGGCTGACAAGAATAAAATGAAAATGTGTCATTTACTCAATCTAGACTAAAATAGTTTAAAAAGTAAATTTGCTGAATTGTTAAACTAAGCCTCCGTTTAAACATTTGACTCTTGAAGATATCAACTGTGATTATTTTTCAGTTGAAATGGAGTATTCACTGAAGTTCAAAAGTGTATGGTTTCCTTGCCACTAAGAATGGAGTGGCACACAATCCTTTCCTTTTTCTACCAGTTCTAATGACTGTGAGCAGGTTGTGTTACAAAACAAAACAAAGCTCAAAACCATTATCACAACAGACTCAATTAAAATGGCCTAGAATGGTGTATTCTCATTGAAGCAGGTGATGATAATCTCTTTGAGGTTATCCATAACCAACTTTTAGAACCTTTACAGGCTTTGTAAAACTCTCACATCTAAAATTAGTGTTGTCTTAGATTGAATAAATTTATAAGTTATAATTTAAAGGAATTGAAACTAGCATAGAATTTTAAAAAGTATAAATTTAAATTAATTTAATATCCATACTGGCTATTGTGTTTGATTCCTAAGATTTTCTAACATTCTATTAAATATGAAATGCATTGTTCATTGAGATACATGTACACATATACACTTTATGTTTGTACTATTTAAAGAATATTGCTAAACAAATACCCATTTTGCATCTTGAGATTACCAGTACCTTTTAAGTCCTGCCCTCATACTTTTTCTTATTTCAGTTTTGTTTCTTTCAATTCATTTCTCTTACTTGATGTTAGGACCTCGTTATGATGTTAAACAGAAGTGATGACAACAGGTTTTTGTCTCATTCTTTTAAAAACAATTTTTAATATTTCACTATTAACTATGTGCATTTTATAGGTTTTCTGTAGATAACTGTGATCTGTAGATATTTATTTCTAGTTTAATTTTTTTTCTGAATTTGTATTGATAATGACATGTATTTTTATACTCCATCTGTTAATTTGTTAATTTATACTAACACTAGAGGCTCGGTGCATGACATTTTTACACTTGGGGGGAGGTGGTCCCTCAGCCTGGCCTGCGCCCTCTCACAGTTTGGGAGCCCTTGGGGGATGTTTGACTGATGGCTTAGGTTCACTCCCCATGGAGAACAGGCCTAAGCCATCAGTCAGACATCCTTAGCGCTTGCCAGCGATGAGCCTGGCTCAGGGCTCTGGCTGAGTGGTGCTCCCCCTGTGGGAGTGCACTGACCACCAGGGGGCAGCTTCTGCATTAAGTGTCTGCCCCCTGGTGATCAGTGTACATCATAGCGAGTGGTCGTTACTCTGTTAGGTTGATTTGCATATTAGCCTTTTATTATGTAGGATATTTTTTAATGTTGAAGTTGCTTTGCATTCCTGGAATAGGCAGAAGAATTAGTTATAATGTATTCTCAATTTTGTATTCTTCGAAATTTGTTTTTCCCCCACGGTCCTGAGTGAGGTTGGCAGTTCTGATATTGTGCTGTCATTTTCTGGTTTTAGAATCAATTAACATCACAGAATCAGTTTGAGAGTATCACCTTCTTTTTTGTTTCCTGAAAGATTTTATAAAAGAGTACCATTTCTCATACATATTTGGTAGAATGTACCTGCATACTTAGTCATTTGGTGGAATGACTAAGTATGATGTTTTGTTTATAAGAAAGTATATATGTTTCTATTGATTTAATTTCTTTTATGATTTTAGAAACATTCTGGTTAACTTTTGGGTCAGTTTTTCTAAACATTCCCCCACCCTGCCCCCCAGATTTTGTTTAGTTCAACTAGAGTTTCAAATGTATTTATCCAAAGTTATATAAATAATGTTCTCATTATCTTC
The DNA here is from genome assembly GCA_004026665.1 of Murina feae. Classification (NCBI taxonomy): domain Eukaryota; kingdom Metazoa; phylum Chordata; class Mammalia; order Chiroptera; family Vespertilionidae; genus Murina; species Murina feae. The sequence goes on along the minus strand of PVJC01002252.1, from coordinate 68,889 downwards.
CCCCCTTATATACATACCACAGTTTAGTATAAAACATATTTTTGATTTGAGACTCTTTGGGTGACAGGTGTTATATTGCTTCAAACTTTGTGAAGGTGATTTATGTAAAGGAATTTCAGGGAAATTTTTTTTTTCTGTTTGTCTAAATATGTTGAGCAGACGATATCCACCTTCTCCTTTTGTGTTTTTAGTTCATCTGTTCAGGCTGTTTCCTTTCATGGGTCTAGCGTTTATGTGGTTTCCGCAACCCAGGCTACTATTTGAAGCCAAGTCTATGGAAAGGCCAACTCCAGGTTCGTCAACGCGTTTATCAGGTAGATACATGCAGGGTGGATGCCGTCCTCAGCGCTTGTTCATTCTTCTGGATTCCTGCTTTCATGCAGTTTCTAGACTTGGGGATGTTTACTTTTTTTCTCAGTTAATACATTGATCAATGTATTTTTATTGTTTATCTAGCATTTTTATGTGTTCTCCACAAGGAGGGACTCTCTGAACATTGAGTTCTACTATGCCACCAGAAAGAGAAACTTAAAAAATATCTTCAAATCTATCATCTATTCAGGGATGGTTAGCTATGTCAGAAGTTATATTTGAGAATAGAGCTGTATGTTTTAGATCATAGCAGATACTTTTAACATTTTTAATTCTTCAACAAAAGAGAGCTAAGCTGCTAGAGTAAGCTATAAAGTATATTACCACACTATCTCATGCAAAATCAAATTGCATGTGTTTGATCTTATAAAACACAGAAGGGGAAAAGAAAATATGTTTATTTCCTGCTGTAATATAAGGTTTCAGATAATTTTACAGATGTAGCAGATTTTCAAAAAGACATGTAATATATTTTAGTTTTATCTTTAGTATGCATACACACCTATCACGATTGATAGCGGATTTAAAAGAAGACAACATTTCAGTTAAATTCAGGGATTACAGAAAAATCTGATATGTTTCAAGTCATATAATTATTGAAAACTGGTTGGCTGTAGAGGACTATTTATATACGTATAACTTTATATAAAAAGACAACTAATACAAAGTGTGAGACCCACTGTTATGCATATGGATGTTGAAAATATCTTTAGCTTTGAATAATCGTGTTAAATTATTTGTAATTTAAAAATATTACCAGCCAGGGGGATCTAGCAGGAACATGCATATTATATGCTTACTAAAAGTGAGGTGAGGATCAAACATTAAAAGTTTTAAGTTAAAAAATGATAACATAGTTTTCCAAATCAGAAAGCACAGTCTGGTTTGATCAAACAGTAGACAGAAAGAAATTTAAAAGAACAAACAAATCTTCTTGAGGGCAGAACTTTACTAGAAACTTTATTGTGTTTTGTATTTAGGATTCTAATCCCCAATAATACTAGCTGCTACTCTGAGCATTCATTCATTTTAAACAGCTTAATTTAATTCCTTTATGCAAGATACCATGGGATATTATATTAAAATAGCAACATTTAACATCTCTTTTGGAAGTTGCATAGGCATCTATTGTAATTAGGAAAACTTTCTCTCTAGGAATGATAAGGGTGGAAAGAAAAACTGGATTAGATATGCAACACAACAGCTGAAAGGCAGGTTTTGACAAGGACGGATTACTGAGGCATCAGTGCACTTTTTTTCTTAAGTGCAGTTGTTTGCCTGGGTGACAAAGGAAACTTAACAGACTTACAATGTTTGGGGCAGAGGAAATTTACAGTCTTACAATGTTTGCGGTTCTGTGTATTGCAACTTGGAGTTTATATAATAAGGAAATGTGATAAACATTTTTTTTTCCTATTCTTAAGGAAACTAGAGTAAATTTCCCAGACTTTATATTATGAGACCACCAGCAAAGACGAGAAGTTTTGAAATATTTTGAAGATATCACCTGGTTTTACTCTATCGGTTGGCTTACTTTCTTTGAGTTTTACAGTGAGCTTTCGTGGTTTGCAGTAATGGTGTGGAGCACCTCGTATCTCTACTCACAGAGTTTTGGAATAATCTGAATACTTTCCAAGGGCACCAAGTTGTATTTCCTCTAGAGATTAATTAGTGAATGAGTGGTGGTGTTCGCATGCATGTGACGACGGTTGAAGATTAATTTAAAGGAGAAATAAGTTTCTGGTCTTGCATAACAAGCATGTGAATGATGTCATATTAATTTATGGATTGTGCATTTTTCTTTTCTCCAATCACAAAGATATAATTGAAATTACTTTTGCTCTTGAAATTCTGTTATTTGGAAGCCATGGAATAGGATTTTAAAATCTCTTTTGCTGTTACATTTTCAAAGATGTTGAGATACTTCCTGTGGCCGGTTGTACAGTCCCCACAGTCCTCCCAGCACCATGCTCTGTGCTGCGGTGCATGCAGTTGTTCAAGCAAGAGGCTGTTTTCTGCTGTGGTCAGAGGCCCGCCCTGTGTTGGTTGTGCCTGTAGGTTTTCAGCTCATTCCCAGTTGAGCTTGGAGTAGATATGTATTTTTGAGGTTTCAAGTTAACTTTGGTTTAAAGAGGTGTATCCTAACCCTATATCTGATCATTTGATAGGAAAATACAGTTTCCCTATGAGTTTTAATCAACCTGACATAAATAGTCTGAATGTCAGCATTATTTAGGACTCATGGATAGATTATAGGATTTCTGCCTATAAGAGCATATATCTGGTCATAATTACTAGTTGGCAATATTTGTTAATCACTAATGTGTGTCCCGTAGATGTGTTTTGTATAAATGATCCTGTCATGGCTCGGAGAATGCCCTGTAGGGATCCAATCAGGCTAAGATCAGAGTTGCAGGAGAGGGCGAGCTTTCTTTCTTATATTGCTCAATTGATGTGATAATGTCATTTCAGCACATTGATGCTTTTGAATGTAAAGCTTTTCCTGATTCTTCCCATTTATCTTACCCCTCTGTTGATTACCTGTCTTTCCTTGCTGGGCAATAGAAGTTTCTGAGTTGTGCATTTAAGATTGTTAAATGAGTAACCGGCATTATTTAATTCAATGTTAAGATTTTCAAGGGATTCAAAAATGCCTTATACTCAAGTATTTGCTGCATAGCCTTTCTTTTTATAATCTTAACTACTTTTTCAAATATTTTCATTTACAGTTTTCATTCAATATTATTTTATATATGCTTGCAGTGATCTGTGTGTCTGTTTTTAAAAATTCCCACCAAATTTTTGTGCACTTCGGGGGGGGCTCCCTCAACCTGGCCTGCCCCCTCTAGCAGTCCAGGACCCCTCATTGGATGTCCTACTGATGGCCACAGTCTGGCAGCGGAGACTCAGAGTAGGTGCTGTGTGTGTGCACGTGTGTTTGTGTGTGTCCACTGGAAGCCTGTCCCCAGCTGCACTGTGGAGCTAAGAGCAGGCGCCCCGTGTGTGTGTGTGTGTGTGTCTGTCTGTCTGTCTGTCTGCTGGGGGCATGCTGTCAGCCACACTGTGGAAGCTTGGAGCAGACACCCCTCTGTGTTGATCTCTCAGGCTCCTGGCCTCACCTGCATGTTGTTCTCTCCCTTGAGTTGTGGCCAGGGCTGGGTGCTGCCTGCCGGCCACGCTTTCCTGCTCCCAGATCACCGGATCACTGTGGTGACCAAGGAGCAGGCCCTGTTGCTTGCTGCCTGGCGGCTGTGCATGCCTGCTTGCAATCCTATCACGGTGGCAACCAGGAGCAAGGCCCTGCTACTTGGCCCTACTCCTGGCCCTGCCCTCGTGTGCCTGTTGGCGACACAGATTGGGATGGCAGTAGCAAGGCCCTACTGCCTTGCCTTGCCTGGTGTGTGCCTGCTGGCGACATGGATCGTGGTGGCGGCCAGGAGTAAGGCCCTGCTGCCTGTCCCTGGCCGCAAGTGCCTGCTTAAACCCGATCGCCGCGGGGTGGGAGCAAGGCCCTGCTGCCTATCGCTGCCCGCGTGCCTGCTCAAACCCGATCTCTGCTGCTTCCTTTCCCTGCCCGCTGGTGCCTGCTCAAACCTGATAGCTGCTGCTTCCTTTCCCTGCCCGCTGGTGCCTGCTCAAACCTGATAGCTGCTGCTGCCTGTCCCTGCCCGCTGGTACCTGCTCAAACCCAATCGCACTGCTGCCTGTCCCTGCCCGCTCTGATGGTTAATTTGCATATTACTCTTTTATTAGATAGGATTAGCTTCAGATGTACAGCATAGTGATTTGATGATTATATATTTTGCAAAATGCCCCCCCCCATTATTTCAAGTGCCCACCTGACACCAGAAATAGTGATTGCAATATTATTGCTGATATTCCCCATGCTATACTTTATACCCCCATGACTATTTTGTAACTACCCATTTATACTTCTTAATCTCTTCACCTTTTCCACTCAGTATCTCAACCCCTCTCCCTCTGGCAAGCATCATTCTATTCTCTACAAGTATGAGTCTTTTTCTATTTTGTTTGTTCATTTATTTTGTTCTTTAGAATCCATATGTAAGTGATATCATATGGCATTTGTCTTTCTTTGTCTGACTTATTTCACTTAGCATAATACATTTCTAGGCCCATCCATGCTGTTGTAAATGGTAAGATTTCATTTTTATGGCTGAGTAATATTCCATTGTATATATATGTACCACCACTTTTTTATTCACTCATTTATTGGTGGATACTTGGGTTATTTCCCTATCTCGCTATTATAAGTAACACTGCAATGAACATAGGGATGCATATATTTACTTAAATTAGTGTTTTGGATTTCTTCACATATATGCCCAGAAGTAGAATTCCTGGCTCATAAGGCAGTCTCATTTCTAATTTTTGAGGAACTGCCATACTGTTTTTCTATAGTGTCTGCAACAGTCTGCATTCCCACCAACAGTGCCCAAAGGTTCCCTTTTCTCCACATCCTCACCAACAATTGTTCATTGGTTTACTGATGATAGCCATTCTGACTGGTGTGAGGTGATACCTCACTGTGGTTTTGATTTTCATTTCTCTGATGATTAGTGATAGTGAGCATCTTTTCATAGGTCTATTGGCCATCTGTATATCCTATTTGGAAAAGTGTCTGTTCAGGTCCTCGGCCCATTTTTTTTAATTGAATTTTTGGTGTTTGTTTCTTTTTGGTGTTGAGTTGTCTGAGTTTTATTATAAATGTTGGGTACTAAATCCTTAACAGATATATCATTCATAAATATCTTTTTCTATTCAGTAGGTTGTATTTTCACTTTGTTAATGTTTTCCTTTGCTGTGCAAAACCTTTTTAGTTTGATATAGTCCTGTTTGTTTATTTTTTTCTTTTGTTTCTCTTGCATGAGGAGATATATCAGGAAAATACTGGTAAGAGAAATGTCAGAGATTTACTGCCTATGTTTTCTTTTAGGAGTTTTAAGGTTTCAGGTCTTACATTTAAGTATTTAATACATTTTGAGTTTTTTTTTTGTGGTGTAAGAAGGTGGTCTAGTTTCAGTTTTTTTGCATGTGTCTGTCCAATTTTTCCAACCTCATTTATTGACTAGACTGTCTTTACCCCATTGTATGCCTTTGTCTTCTTTATCATACATTAAATGATCATATAGGCATGGGCTTATTTCTGGGCTTTCTGTTGGGTTGCAGTGATCTGTGTGTCTGTTTTTATGTCAGTATCATACATTGTTTTTATTACTATAGCCTTGTATTATAGTTTGATATTGGGTAATAGAATACCTTCCACTTTGTTCTTCTTTCTCGAGATTACTGTGGCAATTTGGGGCCTTTTGTGGCTTCATATAAATTTTTAGATTATTTGTTTTAGCTCTGTGAAAAAAATGCTATTGTTATTTTGAAAGGATTTGCATTGAATTCATAGATTGCTTTGGGTAGTTTGGACATATTAATGATAATTATTTTTATCCATGAGCATGATATATGCTTCCATTTACTTTTATCTTCTTTATTTAATGTCTTATCATCCTGAGTACAGGTCTTTTACTTCCTTGGTTAAATTTATTTCCAGGTATTTAATTTTTGCTCATACAATTGTTAAATGGGAAGGTTTGCTTAGTTTCTCTTTCTGATAGTTTATTATTGGTATATAAACATGGTACTGATGTTCAAATGTTTGTTTTGTATCCTACTGAATTCCTTCATCAGTTCTAGTATTATTTTGATAGAACTTCTATGTTTCTCTCTATACAGAATTCCTTTATCAGTTCTTGTATTATTTCCTTGGAACCTTTAGGATTCTCTTTATACAGTATCAGTTCCCTGAATTTTACTGAATTCCTTTATCAGTTCTAGTAGTATTTTGGTGGACCTTTAGGGTTCTCTCTTTTTATAAAATATGTTTTTATTGATTTCAGAGAGAGGAAAGGAGGGGGAGAAAGAGAGAAACATTAAGATGAGAGAGAGTCATGGATTGGCTTGCCTCCTTGCGTGCTTCCAACTTGGGCAAGTGCAACCTGGGCAAATGCCCTGCAACCTGGGCAAGTGCCCTGACTGGGAATCGAATCTCGATCTCCTAATTCATGGGTTGGCACTCAACAGTTTAGCCACACAGGCCAGGCATAGGGTTCTCTCCATGTCGTATCATACTGTCTGCAAATAATGACAGTTTTACTCCCTGCCCCCCCTCCCCCCCAACATAGATGCCTTTTATTTCTTCCTCTTGTCTGATTGCTGTGGCTAGGACTTCCAGTACTATCTAATCTAATAAAAGCATAATATTGAAATTGACCGTTTCTATGGGACGCCTAAGACATGCCCATCAGCCAGTCAGAGTGGCTGTATGTAAATTAACCCAGCCAAGGTGGAGACCGGCAGCCCTGGAGGCGGGTGCAGTGCAGGCATTAGAGTGAGCAGGGCGTGCGGGGCAGGTTATGGCCCTGGGTGTGTGGGTGGGCGGTGCATGATGGATGGGTGGCGGGTGGTGTGTGTGGGTGGGCGAGGCCGATGGGTGGGTGGCAGGCCGCAGGTTGGGTGGGTACAGGCCGAGCTGAGGGACCCCTGAGTGCACAATATATTGTGCACCACGCTCCTAGTTTAGAATAAGTGTGGTGAAAGTGGACATCCCTCTTTATTTCCTAATCTTAAGGGAAATGCTTTTAGTTTTTCCCCATTGAATATGAGTTAACTGTGGGTTTTTCATCTATGGCCTTTATCATGTTGAATTATGTTCCTTTTATTTCCATTTTGCTGAGAGATTTTATCATAAAAGCGTGCAGGATTTTCTCAAATGCTTTTTCTGCATCCATGGATATGATCATATACTAGTAATTTTTATCCTTTATTTTTTTTTCATGTGGTGTATCACTCTAATTGATTTGTAGATACTGGATCGATATTTGAATCCCAGGAGTGAATCCCACTTGAATGTGGTATAGTGTATTACCTTTTTAATGTATTGTTGAATTCAGTTTACTAGTATTTTGTTGAGGGTTTTTGCATCTATGTTCATCAGGGATATTGGCCTATAATTTTCTTTCTTTGTAGTGTCTTTGTTGGGTTTTGAAATCAGGATAATGCTGGCCTCATAAAATGAGGTGGGGAATATTCTCTCCCCTAGAATTTTTGGAATATTTTGAGAATAGTGAGTGTTAATTTCTCTTTGAATGTTTGGTGAAATTCACCTGTGAAGCCATCCAGTTCAGGACTGTTTTTGTTGGAAGTTTTTTTTTTTTTGTTTTTTTTTCTTATGGTTCTGATTTTGTTAGTTGTAATTGGGTCTGTTCATTTTTTTCTGTTTCTTCTTTTCAGTCTTGGAAGATTTCTATTTTTTTAAGAGTTTATCCATTTCTTTCAGATTGCCAATGTTATTGTCTGTGGTATTTTCTTATAATCTTTTGTATTTCCATTGTGTCAGTTGTTACTTCTCTTTTACTGTATTTGTGATTTTATTTGAGTTATTCTTTCATTTTTCCTTGATGAGTATAGTTAAAGGCTTATCAATTTTGTTTATACTTTCAAAAAACTAGCTCTTGGCGTCATTGATCTTTTTTGTTATTTTTCTTTAGATTCTATTTCATTTATGCCAACTCTGATCTTTACTATTTCTTTTCTTTTGGCTTTGTTATTCTTTCTCTAGTTCTTTAGGTGTAAGTTTAGAATGATTATTTCAGGTTTTTCTTTTTCTTTGGGTAGGCCTGTATTGCTATGAATTTCCTTCTTAGGACTGCTTTTGCTGTGTCCCACAGATTTTGAATGTTTGCATTTTTATTTTTATTTGTCTCCAGGTATCTTTTGACTTCTCCCTTGATCTCTTTATTAACCCACTTATTGTTTAGTAACATTTTATTTAGCCTCCATGTGTTTTCAGTTTTTCTCATGTAATTACTTACCAGTTACATACTAATGTGACCAAAGAAGATGCTAGATATCATTTTAATTTTCTTAAAATTTATTGACCTAGTTTTGTGGCTTAACATGTGGTGTTTCCTGAAAAATGTTCTATGTGCACTAGAAAGGACTGTATATTCTCCTGCTTTGGGGTACAAGTCTTTGAAAATATCAATCAAATCTCTCTGGTCTATTGTGTCATTTAAGGTCACTGTTTCTTGTTGATTTGATATCAGTGGGGTATTAAAATCCCCTGCTATTACTTTGTTACTGTCAATCTCTCCCTTTATGTCCATCAAAGTTTGCCTTTATATTTAGGTGCTTCTCTATTGGGTACATAAATGTGTATAAGGATTATATCCTCTTGTTGGATTAAGACCTTTTCATTATATAATGTCCTTCTTTGCCCCTTATTGCCTTTGTTTTAAGTCTGTTTTATCTGATGTAAGTATTGCTACCGTGGCTATTCTTGCATGAAATACCTTTTCCCATCCCTTTACTTTCACTCTGTGTGTCTTCTGATCTGAAGTGGGTCTCTTGTAGACAGCATATGTGTAGGCCTTTTGGGTTTTTTTGTTGTTGTTGTTGTTGTTGTTTTTAATCTATTCAGCTACCCTCTGTCTTTAAACCATTTGCCATAGGATCATTAAACCATTTACATTTAAAATGATTATCAATAGGTATTTAGTTAATGCCATTTTTTTCATTCATATTTATGTTCCTAATTTTTTCCTTTTATTCTTCTTTAAAAAACTCCCTTTAAAATATCTTGTAATAATAATTAAAACAAATAAATTTCTTATAATACTGGTTTGGTAGTGGTTAATTTCTTAGGCTTTTTGTTGTTTGGGAAGCTCTTTATTTTTGCTTTAATTTTAAATGATGGGTAGACCTCCTGGTTGTCACTTCTTGCTTTTCATTACTTTGAATATTTCATGACATTCCCTTCTGGCCTAAAAAGTTTCTACTGAGAAATCAGCTGACAGTTTCATGGGAGCTCCCCTGTGGGTAACTATCTGTCCTTTTCTTGCTGTTTTTAAGATTTTCTCTTTGTCTTTAACCTTAGCGATTTTAATTAGGATGTCTTGGTTTGGGCCTCTTTGGATTCATATTTTTGGGATTCTCTGTCCTTGTGGAATTTTTTTCCTTCTCCGGATTAGTGAAGTTTTCAGTCATTACTTCTTCAAAGTTTCTCAATCTCTTGCATGCTCTTTCCTCCTTCTTTGATATAGATCTGTTATGCTTGGTGTTCTCTCTCAAGTTCCTTAAGCTATCTCATTGTTTTAAATTCTTTTTCCCCCTGTTCTGAATGTTTTCTGCTACCTTGTCTTCCAAATTGCTGATTTGATCCCCACTGTTGATTCCTTCGAGTGTATTCTTCACTTTAGTTATTGTATTTTTATTTCTTACATTTTTCTTTTTTATAGTTCATATACTTTTTTTTATGCTTACTTCTTTGTATAAGCTCTCTCTGAGTTTATTTATTCTTCTGTTCAGCTAGTCCTCAGATGTTCATACAGGTTGATTGTTCTATACTTTAGTTATAATTTTGATGTGGTCATGGTAGAAGGTGAGTCAAACTTCCACCTTCTCTGCCATCTTGGATCCCCCTTACATAGCCTTTCAAGAACCTTTATCTGCTTATCCAGCAGAAAAAAAGGCAAAAAAAAAAATATCCCCTCTTCTGTTAATAGTCAGCTGAACGTATAGAAGAAACTACTTTAAAATGATAATTTCCCAAGATTTGTTCATATAGCAAAGGTGATTGATATTTATTTTTAGAAATTTCATATTTAAAAATAATTTTCTCTTCTTAACATGCATAAACATTTTTCTACACATATAAATATGTGATTATTTAAATTTGCATTTTTACTGATTATTACTCCTAATCTCATTTTCTCTGATTTTAACTATGCCTTTTCCCTATTAAATACTAGTTGCTAAGTTGATAAACTGTCAAAAGTTAATATATAGAAGTTAGTAGTTATCAGTGTATTGATCTGTATTTGAGATATATTATATTTGTATATCAGAAGTAGAAATTTTTATAAAATATAATCATGAGAATGTCCATTATTTTTCTTTTTTTTAAATTGGCTTCTACAGTATTTAATGTTGCCCTGGGCTTTGTTATGATTGCCCAGATTTACTTGAAAATTAAAAATTTAAATTATGTTTTTATTGATTTTAGAGTGAGAAGACAGGAAAAGGAGAGAGAAAAACACATTGATGAAGGAGAGAAACATGGCTTGTCAAGGTTAATATTATTAATATACTATTGAAATACTAGTTAACTTTATTTTTAAATACATTTTCCCCTTATTAGAAATGTATTTATTTTCAGGCCTATTTGAAGTAACCAAAGATAGGGAAACAAGAGAAATAACTACATATTAAAAAATTACTACAATTAGAATTATGTGTAAGTATTCTGTTATTCTGATGTCATAGTAATCATAATCTTTAAATTATTTCCTCTTTTCCCACTTAGGATTTTAACTACATATGTTTTTTAACCCACTTAACATTCTTTTTTGTAATAATCTAAGGTCTAGTTACTTTAAGAAAAATAAATTCTCAGACTTTTATAAGGACTCCTGTTTCCCTGGGGTCATACGAAATGGCTATTATAGAATTAGTGAAAAGCCCATGCTACAAATGTTGACCCCCTCACAATCTTTACAAAGAGATGGGCTGGTTAAAAAACAACAACAGTCATATTTATCTTAAGTTCCATGGAAGTATGTGGCTCTTTCCCCCCTCCCTTGGCCTTCTCTTTTTCTTTTGCCCCTCTCCATCATGATTAAAACATTTAACACTATTAACCTCATATTTTAAAATATTTATTTAAATTATACCCTTGGTAATACCATTTTTGGATGACAAATCTAGGTGTTCCATAGAGTTTAAAAGTAAAGGCTTTGGAACCAGAATGACAGATACAACTTTTAGCTCTGTTGAGGTTAAGTAATATTAACCTTGACAACCCATGTTTCTCTCCATCGGTGTGTTTCTCTCCTTTTCCTTTCCTTTCTTGTCTTTATCACTTTTCTGAATCACAGTTTCCTCATCTAATATCAACTGTATGATATTATTTGTTATGAGGAGTAAAATATAAAATATATACACAAAATTAAAAATAGGTCTTTAAACTTAGTGAAACAATTCTTATCAAATACATTAAACATGCCTGACTTTATTTTCTTTTGCAGCTAGTCTGGCCCAGATAACTGATAAAGTTTTAACTTTTAACCCTTTTTGGTGGTACCCTGCTGATTTCAAATAAGTAACTCAAAATTGGAGGAAACAAAAATTAGTATTTATCAGCTTATTTAATGCAGTTAGATGTTTCAATTTTCTCAAACTTTGCATGGAACTCAGTATTTTGATATAGAAACCGAAGGTGTATATTAAAGTTCTGAGGTGAAAATAAATTAAAGCTGAAGGCAAAAGTGAAAAATGAGTCCGTACTGATTTTGACGACGGTGTTGAGTGAACTAGTGAAGTGACAATGCAGATGTTATAATCCAAAGAAACACAATTGCTCATATAGACCTGAATAGTATGTAGCTAAATTTAAAGTAACAACATTAAGAAAATAATAATTTCAGCTAATTTTTAAGAGCAATGTATGCCAAAATTATAAGAAAATTATTTTAACTTTTTGAATAAATTAAAATACATCATATCTTTGAATTTTTTATGTAAATTAAAAATGTTCTTGAAATAAGTTAATCACCCTGCATGGATTTTTGTGAACTGTGTCAGAGATAAGAAATTGCGGTGGTCATTTTAAAGTACTTTGGTGTCGCTCTTTACACTTGGAGCTACTCTATATTTGAATGGAGCTATTTATTGCTGTAGGTGACATTATTTCTAGGAGGCACTCACGTTTGATTTTCACTTTAGAACAACTTTAGCAAGATGGGAGTATTTAATTGTTTTTTCTGCCTTTCAGAGAACATAAAATAAACTGTGGCATATTCTGGACTAAGTACAAGAGGGGCTTTCTTTGTGAATTAAGGTCAAGTTTACTAGTAAAGGGATACCTTTTGGATACAATTGAGTATCAGTTTGAAGGGCCCTTGAGATATAAGAATTACTACTGCTTCAACCCTTTCTGATTTTTTAACAGAAAAGTTTAGTTTTACTCTTGAAAGTAAAATAACTTCACAGTTCAGATTTTCTAAAGCTTTTCCAGCAATATGAAGTAGTATCAGTTTGCCTTCTGTTCAAGTTATCATCATGTATGCTTAATCATAGGAAATCATGTTGGACGAGTCATGTACTTGTTAAACTATGCTTATTACATCTCTGTCAAGCTTAAGGTATCTTCAGGGCACTTAGAAAATCGTAATAAAGTTCCCTAAGTCTCCAGCATCTTTGAGCAGCACCCATTTGTTTACACAGGTACAGGATGTTCTACTTCCAATGAATTAATTGGAAAATGGGATGTATTTGAAGTTAATTTCCCAAAGAGATGTAAAATAGTTAATATATTATTTGGTATGGAACATATATTATGTAAAAATTGGGACTAGTTTAATTTTATCCTTAGCGGTTCTGAGGGGATGACTTATTTGGATGATTTATTTTATTTTCATATTTTCTTTAGTCTCTCAATTAAATATGTAAAAATATTATTATAATATACTATTCTACTTTGTATTCAAATGCAATATTGAAAGAATGAGATAGCCTTACCTCTAAGTAGAGTCCAGTGCCTGGAAACAGATCTGGATCTTCCTGGTTATTAGCTTTGCTACTAAATGAGTTTGCCTCAGTTTTCTCATCAGTGAAATAGGTATAGTAATATACCTCAAAGGTTTTTATTAGGATAAGTAAATTATGGACTCATTTCACAAATGAGTGAGATCAGAATTTTATCTTTTATCTTTCTCTAACTTACTTATTTCACTTAGCATAATGCTCTCCAGGACCATCCATGCTGTTGCAAATGGTAGAAGTTCTTTCCTTTTTACAGCAGCATAGTATTCCATTGTGTAGATGTACCACAGTTTTTTAATCCATTTCATCTGCTGATGGGCACTTAGGCTTTTTCGAAATCTTAGCTATGGTGAATTGTGCTGCTATGAATATAGGGGTGCATATATCCTTTCTGATTGCTGTTTCTAGTTTCTTGGGGTATATTCCTAGAAGTGGAATCATTGAGTCAAATGGGAGTTCCATCAAATATTAAGTTTTAAGTAAATGAAAACACCATTATGATTTTTATTATATACTAGTGGCCCAGTGCATAAAATTTGTGCACAGAGGGTGTGGAGGATGGTGTTCCTCAGCCCAACCTGCACCCTCTGCAATCTGGGACTCCCTGGGGGATGTTTGAATGCTGGTTTCCTGTGGAATCAGGCCTAAACAGGCAGTCAGACATCCTTTTCACAATCCAGGACCGCTGGCTCCTAACTGCTTGCCTCCCTGATTGCCCCTAACTACTTCTGCCTGCCAGCCTGATCGCCTTCTAACTGCACCCCTGCTGGCCCAATCGCCCAGAACTGCCCTCCCCTGCCACGACTCACATCCTCCGCCTCCTCCACACTGCACCAAGCCGTGGGGTATCCAGGCCTCACCATGTGGAGCGGCCGCAGGACCTTGCCTCCACTGTGCATGTGGCCATCTTGTGGTGGCCATCTTGTGATGACATAGTGCATGAGGGCCACCTAGGCTTTTATTAGTATATATATCCTCTATGTGTTCTCTTAGGTTAGAATTTCTCTGGGAATGGGATTGCTGGTCGGATTTGTCCTTGACTTATATACATGTATGTTACTTCTCTACCTACTCTTGTCCCTTCTTTTCCTTTTCTTTAATGCCACTTAGATTTATAGTGCTGCAAGGAAAAGCCATGATATCGGACAGTAGTCCCCCCAACCTCATATAAGAACAACTTCTTATAATACTCATTTTGTAAAACAACAGGAATAAAATAAGTACTGTAAATATTTTGAAACACTATTGGGGAAAACTGATAAGTTACTCTGATATTTTAGAAAAAACTAATTACATATTTTTGAACTTCAAATAAGCAATTTATTATATTATCTTCTGAGTTTCAAGTGTGAGTTGAATTCATCTGTCCACACTTGTCTACTGAAATACCGACTTTAAAAGCATGGGTACTATTTTTGGGCTTCATCAGAATTTCTTGGAAGAATACTAGTAATTGAGGATTTTATTTCAATAAAACTGTACTTTTAAAAATCACCACATGAGTTGAACATCAAAATAAAATATATGGGCCTAAAAGTGTAAAAAATGTAAATGACATTACATGTTAATGAAAATACAAGATCTTTTAAGTCCAAAGTATAATTACCAAGTGAAAATTTGAAGATAATCCCAAACATCTGTTTTGAATTGTTTTAGTACAAGAAAAAGTTTAGTGAATGTTAAAACCCTTTATTCCTTAAGTAGGATATAGGATAACTCCATCTCTACTTAAAGGAATGTTGGTGTGACTTTCATTTTTCGTTTCTCGTTTCCCCTTGAACCCAGCTGCAGGGTGTTAGTTTAATTTTCTTCTTTGGCTTATGCCATGTTTTCAGGATAATCCCTGCAAGTTTCCTCTCTTTGATTCATATATTTATTGCTTTTATTTCTATTTCTAAATTCATCTTCCCTTTTACTACAGGCAGTTCCTTTAATGTACTTAATTTGCATCTTTCAATTTATGATATACTCTTGTAAATTTTGTAGTGATATTTTGGGTGCAAATGAAATTTTAATATTTATAAATGGTGTTGTGACATGGAATGCATTCAGTATTTTGTCACTGTGTAGACCTTTTCAGGGCCCATTCATGTTACAGTGTTTACATGGAATTTGTTGCTGCATAGTAATCCATAAAGTCTGTGGTTAGGCAATCAGTTACTTTACTATCAAGCAAAACTAAGATTAAACACCGTCTATATGTTCTCCTGGATTAGAATTTCCCTGTGAATGGGATTGCTGGTCAGAGTTTGTCCTTGACTTATGAATGACATTCGTTGATTTGGCTGAGTATTGTCAGATGGTATAACAAATGGCTGGCCCAGGCTGTACTGCCACCAACTCTGCACAGGGTCCTTCCCCTACTAGTGCTTGTCTTTATCCAATTTTCTATTTGTGGCCAATCTAAGTAGAAATTATATTTTGTTATAATTTGCATTTCTCTGATTACTAATAAATTTGAGTATTAGTTAAAATGCTTGGTATTTATTTTGCCTTTGCTTTATAGGTTAATAACTCTATAGGTTAATTGTGTACACATGAAATCATCAGATTAGCCTATTTAAGATGTACATTTTGTATTCTATGTTAATATATTTTCCTTTAAACTGGAATATGTCTGCATTAGCTAGATATAAAATGATTTCTTAATTCAACAATGAGTTTTACTTTTTGTTTTATTATTGGAAAATGATAAATGAACAACTTTCATGAAAAGAATTACTACTTGTTTGACTGCTGATAGGATTTTTATTAGGTCATATGGTTTAGGATGCTTTTCTATTTATGTTAACATTGAGTTTTGGTAGCATTGATGCAAAAATCAATCTCCTTTAAATTTGAAAATTTTGGAATGGCGATAGCAGTTTTTACACCAAAAATGTGTGCGACAGTTTTAGGCTTTGTTTTGGCAGCTCTTACTTTAAAAACCTAAATTATGTTTTTATAAAAACTGTATTGAAGAACAATTTTCTAAGGTAGAGAGATTTTTAAGGGGGGTTGTTTTCATACTTGAGTGTGATGAAATCCTTGATGTCAGTGTGCTGTAGCTAAAGACCACTAGGAACACACCTGCGGTAAGGAAGGTGACTTTTTTCTTACACTGAGGGACCAGTGTACCACGGAGACCCTATGGTGTCTCATTACATATCCTGTAATAGGAACTGGACTTCGGTGGGGTGAGTTCAGAGAAGTTATAAGGAATGAGGGGTGTCCTTTAGACTTGATACTGAGACCATTCTATGCATAAATAAATCATTTCTAGCAAGCGAGGGATGTTTGATATTTTGTGGATTGTTGTACAGTGACCCTTTTCTCTTTTCCTTAAATAAAATTATGAAGTAGTCTTGCTCTTTCATATTTATCATGATCTCAGAGTAATCTGACCTCATATTGGTGTTCTACCAGTTTGTGTATGTTTCTCCCTCTCTCCACTCCAACCTGTTCCCTTCCCCCCCTCTTCCTCCTCCTCTCCCTTCTTCTCATTCTCTCTTATCCAGAAGCAATTAAAATTGTTTTAAAATATATGCTTCATTGCAGAATTTTTCTCTCTTCCATCCTGAGTCACCCAGGGTAGTGATTTAATTATAAAGATGTGAGAGATTTCATTTGGACAAAAAACAAGAAAGTTAGTTTTACCTTGTAGCTTTGCCACAGATAACCTTGCCAGTGATTGGTTGCCTCCTGCATGAACCCTAACCAGGGCCCAGGCCAGGGAGGAGCCTGCAACTGAGGTACATGCCCTTGACTGGAGAGTATGTGCCCTTGACTGGAATCAAACCTGAGACCCTTAGATCCACAGGCTGATGCTCTATCCACTGGGCCAAATGGGCTAGGGCTCAATTTCTTAATTGTATTCTCTCTTCGAAATCAGCCTCTCCCTCTGTTGCCTGTTGAGGCGGAAGCCACCCTACTCTTGCCCTGTTCATTCACTGCAGTCACCTTTGGTCTCTCTGTTCATTCTGCTGTTCCCTTGCGGTGAGTACCTCCTCCACAGAAGAGGCAGGGTGGTCTTTCCAAATACATTTAAGATAAATCACAAAGCTCCTCTCTGAAAGTTCTCCCCCACCCATTGCCAGCTAAGTAACCCTCAGACTTCCTTGGGCTTAGCAGGCTCTGCAGGACTCCTGCTTGTCTCCGTGACTTCATCGTGGCTTTTCTTTTCATCTTGCCACTACTCAACTGGCTGGCCCTTTTTGTTCTTGGAAATTATCAAATGCAATCTTGCTTTATAGCCTTCACTCTTAACAATCCCCCTTATCTGGAATCATCAATCCTTGCAAGTCCGGCTCCTTATCCTTTACTAGAAACCCGGTACATGAATTCATGCATGGATGGGGTCTGGCTGGCCTGCCCTGACTGGGGCCAGGCTGGTGGGGAAAGGGGCCATGGGAGGTTGGGGGTGCTGATCCGGGCCCCGATTGAGCCGGTTGGCCACCACAGTGCACATCCTAGCGACCGGTCATTCCAGTCGTCCCGTTGTTCCAGTCACTTGGCTTGTATATATAGAGATTCCTTAGAGATCAAACCTATTTCCCTATTTGTAACTTACCTCTGTCTCAATTAGCTTCATGTTCTCTCTCTTTGTTTTATGTTATTTGCAGCAGTTATCATTCATTCATTCATTTGTTCTATTGTGTGGTTCTCCCTTTCCCATCTCTTACTTCACTCCCCACTTCACACATTAGCTCTGAGTGGGTGGGAACATGCATGTCTGTACATTTTTTTAAAAATATATTTTATTGATATTTTACAGAGAGGAAGGGAGAGGGATAGAGAGTTAGAAACATCGTTCAGCTGCCTCCTGCACGTCCCCTACTGGGGATGTGCCTGCAGCCAAGGGTTTGCTTGGAATCAAACCCTGGAACCCTTGAGTCCGCAGGCCAACGCTCTATCCACTGAGCCAAACTGATTAGGCCTGTCTATACATTTCTTTTTCTTTAAAATCTTTATTGTTCATATTATTACAGTTTCTCTCCCCCCCCCATATCTCCCCTCCTCCCAGTTCTCACCCCACCCTCTTCCCTTACCCCCCCACTGTCCTCTTCTATAGGTGTTCAATTTTTGTCCAGTCTCTTCCCGCACTCCCAATACCCCTTTCCCTCTGTGAATTGTCAGTCCACTCCCTTTCTGTGCCCCTGATTCTATTCTACTTACCAGTTTATTCTGTTCATCAGATTTTTTTTATTTACTTGATTTTTAGGTTCATTTGTTGATAGATATGTATTTGTTGTTCATAATTTAAGTGTGCAGCCCCTAAAGAAGTACCTGGCATAAAATAGGGGGTTAAGAAAGATCTGTTTAGTAAATGAATATATTTGTAAATGAGTAAATGAATAAACAACCAAATGAGTGAACATATATTCTACACATATGTCTGTTGACTATTAACAAGAAGAACTCTTGTTAGTTTATTATTTAACTAGAGGCCCAATGCACGAAATTCATGCAAGAGTAGGCCTTCCTTCTCCCGGCTGCCGGCACTGGCTTTCCCTCTGGCACAGAGAGGGTGTAATATTTGTGTTCTGGACTGTGTTGGGAATTCAGCTGATATATTTAAGTTTGTGGCATCATGCAGGTAATATTATTAGGTCTGAGCAATTGTTCAGTCCTTTTTCTCTTTTTATTTCTGTCAGCAGCAAAAGGAGGTATTTGACTTTCCAAATACAAGATCATTATTCTGTGTAGATAATATAAGTGCATAAAGTATATAATATTTGACATTTTTTCTATAATCAATGTGTAACACTGTAATTTGCAAAGAGCATCAACCACAACAATATCAGTGGTATTAGCAAATGTTTATTATTTGCCATGTAACAGATACTGTCTTAAACACCTTACATATTTTACTAACTTTTTAAAAATATATTTTATTGATTTCAGAGAGGAAGGAAGAAAGACAGAGAGATAGAAACATCAATGATGAGAGAGAATCACTGATCAGCTGCCTCCTGCACACCCCACACTCACTGGGAATCAAACCTGCAACCCAGGCCTGTACCCTGACCAGGGATTGAACCATGACCTCCTGGTTCATAGGTTGATGCTCATCCACTGAGCCATGCCAGCTACATAGTTTATTAATATCACAAAGCCTGTGAGACACTAATTCCCATTTTACAGATGAGTAAACTGAGACACAGGCTATTAAATTATAGGGCACATAGACACATCTGGGCTTGAAAGATACTATACTTTCTTATGCATTAAAAAAGTGATACTTAAAATCTGCTTTCATTCTTCAGGTAGACTTAGTAATCACCCAAATATATCTTGACACATAAACTTACCCATCCCCATCTTCTAGCTATGAGGAACTCTAGTTTTAGGACTTGACACCCATCTTTCTTTGTGCGAAGGAAGGAAGACAAGAGAAGCATCCCAGTTTGAGGGCTAGTTCTGCTCGGGAGTCATGCTATATGGGCAGCTGTTGATAAAAGAATTATGACTTTTATTCTTTTTAATATTGAGAAATCATGATTATGTGAGGTGAAAAATAAAGGGCACACAAAATATATATTCTTTTAATGTGATTATATGTGGAAATACTGGGATACTGCTTTTCACACAAAAGTGTTTGTTAGCAGGAAGGGTATAAAAGAACTTTATTATACTTAACTGTTTTACGAAGCATGTTTTACTGATATGTCCCAGTGCCCATTAAGCCTCTTTACAGCTTTGATCTTGTTTAGTTTTCCTTCTTTTCATTCCCAGTTCTTCTATGTCATATATCAGTTTTTAAATATTTGAATGAGATCTTTGTTTATTTTAAGGTGATTTCTTACAGTTTCTGGCTCAGTAAGCATACAGTAATTTCAGGCCATGAAGACCCCTACTGAAATTTGAAAGACCATGAAGTCTTTGTAGGTGATCTTAAGATAACATTGTTCTTGGCCTTATGATGAACTGTATATGTGTATCAGCTTTGAGACATAATAATTACTTTAATTTTTTTTAAGCTTTGGTTGCATTTAATCTTCTGGTTTGATGAAATGTTAGAGTATAAAGGAAATAAATTTTTCATCTTAAAAATGTTTTATGAAGCTTTTCTCTCCCTGTGGGACTTCCTGATGGCCTGATACTGTGTCACGTATAATTGGATTGATACTCAGCCTGAATACTTCTTTCTCTTCTTGGCAGCGTGGGGTAACCTTGGAAATGTTCTGAAGAGTCAGAGCAAAATTTCCGAAGCTGAAAGCGCCTATAGAAATGCCTTGTACTACCGTAGCAACATGGCCGACATGCTTTATAACTTGTGAGTATGCATTGCTTTCTCTGGTTTGGTTCATCTTTGAAACCTGCCGCGAGAGGGACTATTGATTTCACTGCTGGGAGTGGAGATGATAACTGTTTTTCTGAAATCATCTTTTCGTTACTCATACCTCAGAGACCAGTAGGTGGATGGTATTTGTGACTTCCTTGTTATGGACCACCTCATTGATGTTCATGTGTATTGATGTGACACAACTGAAGTGCTGTGCCATGTAACAGACATTGGTTTAAATGCTTCTAAATTTTTAAAAAGTTTGTTCCATTCATACTTAGATTGGCTCATAAAATAGACCTGCTATGGTTGATAATTTATAAAATTGATATCTTGACTATTAGTAATAATAGATTAAAAAATTGCTTCCAAGTATATGTAGAACATGTATTTGTGAATAAGATAACAGCTCTTTTATTTGTCCCCTCTCCAGTGGTCCTAATAATTAGGTTGGGATAATTGGATAATTTAGAATATTTGTGTACATTGGATTAGAAAATTCCCTAGGGGAAAACTTGGTTTTGTTCTTTAAATAGAAAGTCCCTAGGGGTACAGTGAGATGTGAATGGATAAATGCAAATTAACCCAAATCCTTTTTTTGGCCTCTTATATTTATGACACTTTTTTTTATAAGTAATAGAAACGTAGTCTAAACTTGCTTACACACAGAAGAGATTTTATTAACTCCCAAACTGAAAATTCCTGGCATTAACGAGACGCGGCACAATTAGATCCAGCTGCTTTATTATGTTGTAAGAATTTATCTTCATTTTGTGGCTCTGGTTCCTCTGGGTTCGCTTCATTCTCTGTGGAACTCTGTCTACATCAATGGGAAAGATGATTCTTATACTGTTACTAGAGACCTGGTGCATGAAATTCATGCAGGGGGATGGGGGTCCCTCAGCCCAGCCTTCCCCCTCTCATAGTCTGGGACCCCTCAGTGGATGGCCTACTGATGGTCACACTCTGGCAGCAGAGGCTCAGAGCAGGTGCTGTGTGTGTGCACATGTGCACACACATCCACATCCGCTGGGGGCCTGCCCCCAGCTGCACTGCGGAGGCTCAGAGCAGGCGCCCCATGTGTGTGTGTCCCTGCTGGGGGCCTGGCCCCAGCTGTGTAGGAGATTAGGAGCAGGCGCCCCATGTGTGTGTGTGTCTGTCTGTCTGCTGGGGGCCTGCTTCCAGCCACACCATGGAGGCTTGGAGTAGGCACCCCTGTGTGTTGATCTCTCAGGATCCTGGCCTCGCCTGCATGTTGTTCTCTCCCTTGAGCTGTGGCCAGGGCTGGGTGCTGCCTGCCGCCGACCGCGCTTGCCTGCTCCCGGATCACCATGGCGACCAAGGAGCAGGCCCTGCTGCTTGCTGCCTGCGGGCTGCGCTTTCCTTCTCATGGTGGTGACCGGGGGCAGGTCCTTCTGCTTGGGCCTGCCCATACCGTGCCTTCCCGTGATGCGGAACATGGTGGCAACTGGTAGTAGGCCCTGCTGGGGCCTGCCTGCTGGCGGTGCGTACCTGCTGGAGGGCAGCTGCTCACAAGTTGCTGAGGCAATGCCTGCTGGGCTCACATTGCCAGGTTGACGCTGCCAGCATCCTGCCCCACCACTATGGGTGCTTCCATTTTTGTCGTGGAATGACAGTTAATTTGAATATTACTCTTTTATTAGATAGGATGTGTATAACATCCTGACTCTTCAGTCTCAGAAAAGATTGTCTTGGTGTCTCTATTAATCCTGTAAAAGGTCTTGCTATATCTTCCTGGGGTTATGTGTCCTCTCTTGGATGAAACACTGGGCAGTGTGGCAGGAGCTATGAGATACCACTGCTGACAGTGCCACCAAAGTTGGAGTGGACAGGAGTGGAGTAGAGTGGAGGAGAGGGGAGGGGAAGGGAGTGAAATGGAGTGGAGTGGAGTGAAGGGGAGTGGAGTGGATTACCAATTCCCTGCTGGAAGGGACCAGGCAGAATAAGATGTCTACTGCTGTGACTAATGAATGCTGTTTAATATTGACAATATCAAAGTTATCTGTTAGCTCTCCAGATATATCACCATCCTTTTCCCTGAAATAATTTAGTTTACATCTTTTTTTTACTTGAATAAATATATCTTGATATTCCTACAAAGTCTTTTTCCACTTCTCCTCCATCTAAATATTGTGATGTTACTATATTATTGATTAATACAATCTTTATTTCATGAAAAAAACCTGATCAACTTGATACATTTCCTTAAATGTTCCTCTTTTATTATTTATTATTTTTATTTTTTGTATATGAAAGTAATATTGTCAAAGGGGCTTCTTGCTTTGCAATATGGGATGAGAGTTTTCTTATGGTGTTCATACTTCATACATTTTGGGGGAGAAAATAAGCTTAGCAATTAGCATCTCTGCTTTGATCTTTTTTCCTCCCTTTTATCCACAGTTCTCTACCTCTTGTGCATACCTGACGGGCAGAGGTTGAAAGAAAAAAGGAGATGTATCTATCTAGGCTTGTTCTTCTCTGAGAAGAGAAATTTATTCTATTAGATAAATTCAATTTATATGTACTCTAAAAGTTGCATCTTTAAAACTCCACTATCTAGATACATATATAAACTATGAAAGTATATGCATATACCTTCCCAAACCTAATGAGAAATCCTTGTTGAAGAAACGATTGTTAACAAGTAGCACTATCAGGTTTTGTTTTGTTTTTTCCCCACTAAAGGTAGGAAAATCAGCTATGTCATAGATAGCTCCATAACATTTTTACTAATATGACAGTGTTGTTTTTCTTTTGTAAAACTACATTTAACTGTTAACTCTAAGGGAAAGGCTTAAATTCCACAAGAAGTATTGGCAATGATTTCAACATACTAGATTATGTAACCCATGTCATTGGCAGAAATCTGATATTCAGTATTTATATTTCAGAATAGGGAATTTTTCAATGGTTTTTAAAATCAAATATCAATAAAATGCACCAAGATAGGTCTTTTACAACCCTTACTATTATGAATATATGGTATCATATTTCTCTATGGAACAAACTTTTTCTTTTCTAGAAAGTTTTCTCAAAGATAGTTTAGAGAACATTTGGGGGGAAATTTTCTTTTCATATGTATATGCTGTTTTCAATACATAATTCTCTCTGATGTATAGAAATTGCTCCTTGTTCTATTTCAAATCCTGAAAGAAAATGAATTTGCTTTGCTCTAGCTTACCAGTAAGTAAACTTAACCTGATAATGCTCCTTTGTGGTAACAGCAGGTTTTAATTACTTTTCATATCATCAGTTATAGTTATATCTTTTAAAGATGCTTTATGACGAAAGCCTGAAATTAATGAATATGTATTAGTTGCATGGAATGTTCATATTCACTGATGAATTTTAAAAGCTTTTGGAAATTATACACTTCTGTTAAATCCTATACTTTTAGTCAATAACCTATATTTTTATATGAATTCAATGTTCATAAAGCTACTGCTTTGTAAATTATTATAATTTTTCATATTGTTAGAAATTTTTACTAGGGAGATACGTATGATCATGTAACTTCACAAAATAGACCCAGAGATATGGAACAGACAGACCAATTTCAAGGGAAGAGGGGAGGTGGGAAGAGATTAACAAAAGAATTTATATGCATATATGGATAACCCATGGACACAGACAGTAGTGCAGTGAATGCCTGGGGAAGGGGGCAGGAGCAGGGTGAAGGGGGTCAGAGGGGGGAAAAGGGTACTTCTGTAATAATTTCAACAATAAAGATAAATTAGAAAAAATCCACAAGCAATCATTACTAAAGGGAGGTACACCAACGTTGACCAGACACAGGATGATTCTAGAAGGTCAGAGAGAATCCTAAATTAGTCCCTGTATATTGAATTTTATGTTTAAATTAAAAAAAAAATAAGACTAGCACATTTCAAAGCACATCTAAATATTGTTCTATGTCAGGTAGATAAAAATGATTTGAAAAATTATTAAGTAAATAATTGTATAAATGATATTTGATTATATCTGAAGTTGAGCAACATCGCCTAATATCTTCAAACTTTGGGGACAGTTTTTGTTCAGGATTAATATCAAGTTATATATGAGAGGTGCATATAAATGGTTATATATCTTTTTAATAAATGAATGAGATAATATTGATTCTTTTTTCTTGATAGCAATTACTTGAATTACTTACATATACCAATTCCTTACAAATGTTATCACAGTTTGTCTTTAAATTAAACCTACAATATGAGAAAAATGAAACTCAAAGGCAATTTTAGAAGCACAAATAGTAGACGAGCTGGAATTTGAACTTAAGAGATTTTAACTCTATATCCATAAAATCACATTTCCACAGAATAAACAAAGGGTGTAAGAAAAAACCCTCACTGTATATCTTTCAAATTCAGAAAAAATATTAATTCAAATAACCTTTACGTATAGAATATTTGAAATTAAATCTAATAGAGAATATAAATTATTTTTTAAAATATATTTTTATTGAGTTTTTATAGAGAGGAAGGGAGAAGGATAGAGAGTTAGAAACATCAATGAGAGAAACATTGATCAGCTGCCTCCTGCATACCACCCACTGGGGATGTGCCCACAACCAAGGTACATGCCCTTGACTGGAATCGAACTTGGGATCCTTCAGTCCTCAGGCCGAGGCTCTATCCACTGAGCCAAACTAGTCAGGGCATAAATTAATTTTTTTATGTCAGTTACTGTGTTTACTGAACTCATGCTATAGAATTTTGTTAGAAAGATCATCAGTGGGTTTGTACCACTGAGGTAAGAGTTGCTTTTAAGAAGAAATTGCATCAAAAAGCCTTTTTAAATGTCTAAATTATTCCTTGCCAGTGTGGCTGAGTTTGTTGGTCATCGTCCCTTGTCCCATAAGGTTGCAGGTTCCATTCATGGTCTGGGCAAATGCCCAGGTTGCAGGCTCAATCCCTGATAGGGGCCACGCAGGAGGCAGCCTATCAATGCTCTGCTCTCACATCGATGTTCCTCTCTCCCTCTCCCTTCCTCATTCCCTAAAATTCAATTTTTAACAATATTTCTTAAAAACATAAATAAATTCATTAATTATAAACTATTGATATCATGTCAATCCATGCTTACAGATAACAGTCATAAAGGTGAGATTGACTTACTTCTACTTCTTAGTAGCAATAGGTATAGTACACTCATTGCACAGACTTATGTTCAGCCTTCTATTTATATTGCCCAATTTATAGAAATGCAATACTTCACATGACTAAGTTTTTTTAAAGACCTGGTATAATAGATCTTCATTATGATGCTGGTTTTTATTTTCAAGTATAGGACATTTTCAGAAACAAAAGCAGATGGGCCATTGCTCCGTGATTTACACTGTCAAATTTCACAAATACATTGTCAGCTTTCAACCTTGTAATGACACCGCTCACTGACATTTGAAATAGAATTGATTTCCTGGCTGAAAAATACTCAGCTGATGTTCTTTCATTGCTATTATAGATTTGTCCCAGTCACTTTGTTCTAAATGATATTTAAATAATAATTCAATAAAACTTTAAATATTTCAATAGGCATTCGATTTCAGAATGCAGATAATAAATACAGGGTTGGGTAAAGGTAGGTCTACAGTTATTCATAAGGAAAATAAACAATAATTAATAAATAATAATTCAAAGATAAACTGTTTCACATACTCACAACTAACTGTAAACCTACTTTTGCTACACTGTGTATAATGTGGTTTAATCAGTTTCTGATTATCTTATATAACAGAGCAGATCATTTCTGTGGATAATAGAGATTTTGCCACTTTAAGCTAGTTGCCTTTTCTATGTTAAAATAATCTAGTAATTATCCAATCTGAGAAGCTAGGAAAGAAACAATAAAATAAACTAACAAATTTAAAGGAAATAAAAAGAATTGAAAATATTAATAAAATAGAACACAGGAGCTGGTTCTTTAAAAGATGAACAATTTCTATCAATGGTAATAGGGAACAAAATATAAAATATCAAGTATACGGCACTGGAAATCAGAAAAGGGCTAAAACTACATGTATGGAAGTTAAAATAACAAAATATAATTAAATATATGAAAGTCTTAGATATATATGAAATCTGTAGATGAATGCTTTTTTGGGAAAATAGAAATGGCCAACTTTGGCACAGGAAGAGAGAGGCAAACTGAATTAAAAAAGACCTTGGAAAATTTTGAAAACCACATTAAAGAATCTTTTCCACTAGGAACCAAGTTAGGAATTTCATGAGTTCTGTCTAATCTTTGATGAAGTGGGTATTTCTTGCACCTAATTGCACTTTTCATTTATTTTGGTGAAGCTAGATAATGCTGATAGCAAAGGTCTGATTAGATTTAACACCAAAAACAAAAAGAGAATAGCAACTCCTCAACATCCCCTTCCTCCAGAAAACCATAAACAGAACAAAAAGCAAACATGCAAGAACAAAATAACAGGACCAGGACAGGCCAATTATACTTACTAATATAACTGTTGACATGTCTTACATTTAATGTAGTAGAGGCAGCAGCATATTAAAGATTAAAACACCACTATCAGATGGCGTTTGCTTTTAGATTTATGATATTCAGTATTACCATTCAGTTACTCTATTCTCATCATTTAAAAAGTCAGAAGAGGAAAAGTCTGTGATCATCTCTAGAAATGCCATGAAGCCATTTGATCAACATCTGCCTCAGAGAACAAGACTTATAAATAAACTGGGAATAAATAAATTATTGTGCAACATAAAGAATATCTGTCTAAAGTTAATATTGAAGCACAGTGGCCATTTTCATTCATATTCAGCTTGTTGAGGTAGTGGCAATTTATTACTGATTATTTTATCTTCCCATACTTATAGGAGTTCTAACTATATTTGTTGGTTTTATGAATTAACTAGAGGCCCAGTGCACAAAAATTTGTGCACTCAGGGATGTCCCTCAGCATGGCCTGTGCCCTCTAGCAATCTGGGACCCCTCAGGAGATGTCCACCTGCTGGCTTAGTCCCGCTCCCTGTGCAATCGGGCCTAAGCTGGCAGCCAGACATCCCTTTGGCAGCTCAGGGGCCCTTGGGGGATGTCCACTTGCCAGCAGGGAGCAGGCTTAAGCTGCAGTTGGATATCCTTAGCTCTGCTGAGAAGACAGGAGAGGCTCCCGCCACCACTGCTGTGGGAACACACTGACCACCAGGGGGCAGCTCCTGCATTGAACGTCTGCCCCCTGGTGGTCAGTGTATGCCTGGCCAGCCTGAGTGAGGGGTTGATGGCTGTTTGTAAGCTTGCCAAGCCCCCCAGTGGGAACCCTCACCCCATGGAGGTGTGGCCAGCCTGGGTGAGGGCCTGAGGACCGTTTTCAGGCTGCCCACAGCCCCTTCAGGGTTCGGGTCCCTACTGGGGTGCCTGGCTGGAATCAAGTATCTGGGATTTATTTAATTCTATAATTGAAACTTTGTTGCCTTGGTCCCCTGCTCAAAGCCTGAGTTGCCCTTGGCAACCCAAGGTTCTAGCTCGGTAGGTATCTCGGGTTTGTTTATCTTCCATAATTGAAACTTTGTAGCTTTGAGTAGAGCTCATTGCCCGGGGCAACTCCAGCTCTGTGGCTGCCACCATCTTAGTTGAGCTAATTTGCATATTTTCTCCTGATTGGTTGGTGGGCATGGCTTGTGGGTATAAGGAGTGAGCGTTAATTTGCATATTATTCTTTTATTAGATTAGATTACTAACTCCATATCAGAGCAGAGAGAATCCCATTTGTCAATGTTAGTGATAAGATTAGTAATGAGTATTAGATAACTACAGTATTTGAATTGTTTCAATCTATTTTGAACATTATCACTAAACTAGCTGAAGCTATAAAGCCCCCTCTTGAATTAGATATCTAGAGTTGTTTTTTTTTCTCAATTTCAGGAGCAAACACATTTCTATTTGGGTTGCTGTGTGTAGTAGTGTAAGACTGCCATGACATAGTACCACAAGCTAGGTACTTAAAACAATAAAAATGTATGTGTTACGGTTCTGGATGTGGACAGACTGAAATGAAGGCATCCACAGGGACATGCTCCCTCTGAGACCTGGAGGGGAATTCTTTCCTGCTTCTTGCTGTGCTTTGCTGGCTTCTTTGGCTTTCCTGGGCTTACAGCTACATAATTCTGATCTCTGCCTCTGTCATCACAATGGTTCCCCCATGTTTCTCTGTCTTCACATCCTCAGGCTACCAGTCATAGGATTAGGGGCCCACCCATGTTAATTGGACATTTTACATCTGCATAGACCCTGTTTCCCCCAAATTTCATATTCTGTGGTACTGAGGGTTAGAATGACAACATATCTGATTTTGAAGAGACAATTTAAGCAATAACAGTTGCCTTTTGGGAGCTTCCATTTAGGAGAGATAGAACTCGGACAGTGGATTTTAATGGGAGAGGGGACTGGGTAAAGATTCCTTTATGAAGCTAAAATTTTGCACAGGATTTCAACAAGATTATATGTTTCATGAAGCTAAGAACTCTGTTGTAGGAGGAAGTAACTTAGGGGGATACAGCAATGGGAGAAATGGGTGCCAAACTGATAACTTTATGTGTTCATGCAGGGCTAGGTTTTGAAAAGCATATGAGGGGTTAAAAGGACAAAGATTGCAGAATGGATGTGAAGCTGAGCCATCCTTTGAGCTCTGTTGAAACCCAGCGGGAGAAACCCATGAGAAGTGAGGACATGAAAATGAAAGAGAAAGTAGCTGTGGGCCAAATGGCAAACGTTCAGGACAGGGTTTGCCACCAAGTTCCCTGGATGTGTGTATGTCTGTGTATATGTGTACTAGTATGTGCATTGTGTATATGTATGTGTGTTTTATTCTGGGGACAGAGGAGCAGAGAAGGGTGTCCAGGGGATAGTACGGAAGCAGACTGGTTTCCTAAGATTAGAGGTTATCGGCTGAGCAAACACACAGGGCCGGCAAACTCACAGGCCGGCAAACGCACAGGGCCGGCAAACTGACTGCCTGGCCTCAGCCTGTGCATTCCCCAGCGCAATCGCTCTATTCCCAGCCCTGGCTGAAGGGCCGGGAGCCTGGCTTCCGCCCGGAACCGACCGCCAGCAAACGCACAGGCCAAGGCCAGGCCTCCAGGCCTCTGTCTGTGCGTTCGCTGGCGCCATCGCTCCATTCCCAGCCCCAACTGCAGGGCCGGGGGCTGCCCGGCCCTGCAGCCGCCCACCACTACCCGGAACCCATGCGGAAACCCCAGGCCTCCATCTGTGCCTGCGCTGCTGGGCTTCTCGCTCCTCCCGCCCTGCTCCTGCCACTGGCCTGCCCTATTGGACCCAGTGTTTGGGTGGGCTTCCGCCATCTTGGCTGGGCTAATTTGCATACCGTTGCTCTGATTGGCTGTTGGGTGTCCCGAAGAAACGGTCAATTTCAATATTACGCTTTTATTAGTTAGGATTCTCATTGCCTAGGAAGCCTCTGCACATACTGTTTATTTTGCCTGCAGCATTCTGCCATCTTCTCCCCTTCTGATCTGTTTCCACCCTACTCCCCATCCTTTTGGCTTGGCTAATACCTAGGCATCCTTTATATCTCGGCTCAAATATTTTCCTGGAAGATTTCTTGATACCTCTTCTTTTTTCTGAGTTGGAAGATAGGTACCTCTCTACCAGATCTCACCAGAGCAAGTACTACTTGGCTCTTTTTAGTCTGAGTCCTAGTAATGTTTGTGATACACATTCCTCTTAATTAGAGCATACGCTCTTTAAAGCTAGTTTAAGCTTCCAGTCCCAGTGCCTAGCACAGTGCCAGGCAAATGGGCTTAACATTATGTACGTGTTGATGAATAAACTAGTGAGCCCTAACCGGTTTCTATCAGTGGGTAGAGCATTGGCCTGAAGACTAAAGGACCCCAGGTTTGATTCCGGCCGGCACCTCCCCAGTAGGGAGTGTGCAAGAGGCAGCTGATTGATGTTTCTCTCTCAACGATGTTTCTAACTACCCCTCTCCCTTCCTCTCTGTAAAAATATCAATCAAATATATATTTTAAAAGTTAAGCGAATGAATGAGTTACACTATAAATATGTCGATTAATACACTAGTGAATGAATTATTAAACGAATCCATTATTTGATTAATAGACCAATGAATAGTGAATGAAAACACATCAACGGAGTTTAAGTTTATTGTACAACAGTCCTGTGTCCTGCCCATAATACCTAGGTGATATACTTTCCCCCCAGCTTGTATTACTGGCCTGTTTACTTAGCTGACTCTTTATATTGATGTATTCTACAACTTGTTTGCATCACCTGTATTTGAAAATAGTCACTGTCCAAAAATATACGAGCAGTAAAATTTCCTCACAGAGACATGGTTACTGTATACATACTGATACGGGATAAAGATTCTGGAATACATCTTTCAGTGTCATGAGTTCCCTTCCTGTTTCCCCCAGAGGCCCTAGACATATTTTCTTTATTACTACATTGAACACAAACTTTTTTCAGAATCGGTAAGAGAAGATAAAGAATATGTTACTTAACTGGAAAGCCAGCCAACGGATGTTTCAGCAAAGCATATTTTGGTTATTTACATTGTTAATCAGAAAAAAAAATAACAACTAACAGCAAATAATAAAGCATATAATTCTATTCTGATTTATTAGATATAGAATAAATGTTTTGGGGTTCTTAAAATATTAATAGGCCTTTAAAAATTCTACCTGGACATAAGTGGCTATACAATTGACTTCCGTTCAACATATTTAAATTTGCTATTCAGCAGTTTTCCATTCTAATTTGCAGTTGTACTGTATTGTTAACCAAATCTACAGGCTAAAAATATAAGTTTAACCTTTATTGAGAATATTTTTGAAGGTAAAAAATAGTGATTATATTGCCTAGGCAACGTAGCTCAGTGGCTGAGCATCAGCCTATATGAACCAGGAGGTCACATTTTGATTCCTGGTCAGGGAATATGTCTGGGTTGTGGACTCAGTCCCCAGGAGGGGCTTGCAGGAGGCAGTCAAGTAATAATTCTCTCTCATCATTGGTGTTCCTATCTCCTCCCCCTGTCCCTTCCTGTCTGAAATCAATAAAAAATATATTTTTTAAAATAATAGTTATTAGTGAAACTAGGGAAAATTATATTTAATTATTTCATCAACCCATATATATGAATTTTTGCATGTAAACCTTTTTATTTTATTTATTTTTAATCCTTACCTGAGAATATGTTTATTGATTTTACAGAGAGAGGAAGAGGTAGCCTCCATTCCCCTTTGGCATATCTGGCTATGACATGCACTGGCCATCAGGGGAAAGATGCTCCAACCAGTAGGTTAGCTTGCTGCTAGGGTCCAGCCAATCCAGACTTAGCGAGATGGGCCAGACACGCCCTGGTGCCCTCAGTGGTCTCTCCCCAGCTGGCCAACCTCCCATGTCCCTCACTGGCCCCAGTCATGCACCAGTGGGCTCCCTCGGCCTGGCCTGTGCCCTCTTGCAATCTAGGACCCCTCAGGGGATGTCAGACTTCCAGTTTTGGCCCGATCTCTGCAGATCAGGCTGAGGGACCCCACTGGTGCACGAATCCGTGCACCCAGCCTCTAGTATGCATATAAGATCTTTGATTAATCTTTTCCCATCCTCCCTCTTTCCCCTTCCCTCTGAGATTTATCGGTCTGTTCCATATTTCCATGCCTGTGTGTTGAGTGTCTGCCACCCTGGTGGCCAGTACGCATCATAGCTACTGGTCGAATGGTTGCTTTGGCTTATTTATAATAATAAAAAGGTAATATGCAAATTGACTGAATGGTTGAACAACAGAATGACCGTCCAGACAACCATGCTATGACACACACTGGCTTCAGGCCAGCCAAGGCAGGTGCAATGCGATTGGTTGGGGGTCCCACCATCGCCCTATAATTGTCCTGCAGAGGTAGGCCCAGGCAACCGGCCAGTGGGGCGATGAATTGGGGGGCTCTGTGATTGCCCTGCAGAGGGAGGCCCAGGCCACCTGTGGAGGGTGATTACAGGGTCTTCGTGATCACCCCTAAGAGGGAGGCCCAGGCCACCCTCTGCAGAGTTATCGATCTGGGGGTGGGGGAGCTCTGCAGAACTAGGGAACCAAGGGTGTGTGGCAGCAGACACAGGCAGTACCCATCCAAGGTGGGGTTGGGTGGGGGATGGGGCCATGGAGTGATGAGGCAGCCAGGGCCTTGAGGGCTGTGGTAGCTGGGGCTGCAAGGCAGCCTGGCTGCGAGGGCTTAACCTTGCATGAATTTTGTGCATTGGGCCTCTAGTATATACTAGTATGTAGATTAGTGTAAGTCTGATGCTATCAGATTCCTTGGCTAAAGTTCCTCCTTCCCTGGAAAGGGCTGGAATAAGTGCTATTGACATTTGCCTCTGTATAGTCCCATTTATAGAGCTTTCTTCAGAGTAATCCCACTTGCTCTTCCATTCACACTTACATTTTGTATTCAGTTGTTGTGTTATTAATATAGTCAGATGAGTGACACTATGTATCTGCTAGTTTTGAAGCCATCTTCTTTCCACAGTTAATTTTGTATATTTGTTCTCTGATTCATTGTGAGTTGATTTTACTGTTCAGCTGTCAAGGTGAAATCTCTTTTCTTGCCACTCTAAAATCCCCAATTTTTATAACACCTATGTCAAATATCACTAGTTTTCACACATTTCTGATCAAATAATAACCAATTTTAAAGTCTCGTTAATATGGATTACTCTTCTGAGTACATTTATGGTTATAAGCATATTTGCAAATCGATTGTTGGAAATAAGGATTCTCTGATTTATTCGTATTCACTGAATATTGAGTGGCTTCAGAATGAAAGGTATTGTGTTAGATGGTGGGAATAGCCGATTCTAGTTTCTGCCCTCAAGTAACTTGAAGTTTGAGTTTAAAATATTTAAGTAATACAGTATCATTTTCTCTAAGGGATAAGTTTATATTATCATGAGAAGACAAAGAGACCTAATGCAACCTGGAGATAAAAGATAATAAAAAGAAAAAGGAAAGAGGAGTCACACTGGGAAAACAAATGAATAATGCTGTTTTGGGGGAGATTATTCAGTTTTAGTTATGCAAGTTTCACATAACTATTGGGCTTCCTCTAGGCAACTGGAATATGTTTCTATAACTCATGAGAGCATTCTGGGATAGAGTGTAGATGTTGGAATTATAATTATCTAAGTAGGTCATTTGAAACTGATTGTAAATTGTGTGTGTGTTTGAAATGTGTATTTGAAATGTGTATAAGGGTAAACGAAAGGACCATGAGTGACATCCTGGAGAATACCCATATTTAAGGAGTTTGGTAGAGAAGTGGAACCATAAGGTGTGCTCAAGGAGAAGGAAATAAGACTCAGATGTTGGATGTGATTGAAGCTGATGGATAGATTGGGCAGTAAGAATGGTGAAAATGGACAAAAGATTATGTACTATGAGGTTAAGTATTTCTATGGAATTTTTATATCCCCATAGTAAAAAAAAAAAATAGTGGCATAAATCATGGGTTTAGAAATTTGGATATATTACTCTCTTCTGAATATAGTACAGTATAAAACCATTTTGCCATCACAAAGCTACAGGATATGCCACAGAATAATTGTATTCTATAAAATGCATGGGCACAATGACTAAAGAACTGAAATTCACACAAGAGCTCTTTGAGAACGGGGGATGTAAATTATTTGTCTTTGTTTTTAGCACATAGTGAAGTCCTTGGTACCTCCTTGGACCTCAACAAATGCTTCTGAATAGAATTAAATTAAACCACTTACTATTTCACACATTTCTTTATAGCTATGGGAGCTACCCATTGTAGTATTGGTGTCTAGTATTGCCTGCTGAAACTATTAAGCCTTGCTGTAGCCACCCTAACCCAAAGTAAAGTCGGGGGGAAATCAGAGAAATTGGAGCCTGGCAAGAGAAAGGAGATTAAATCATTCCAATACTCATTTGTATTATAGGTTTTCTGTTACAAACATAATTTTAAATGGCACTGTGTGGGTCATGCTTTCCCATGTAGAAATATTCATTCAAGATTAACTGCGTTAAGAGAGTTAAACTATTTTCCATGTTGGAAAAATGATGAAAGGCATTTTTCTGAAATCTCATTAAAATGGCCTTTAATTTTATAGTCATTTTCATCCAGAGCACTGTAGGTAAATTTGAGGATATGATTTAGAAAGCCCATAAAAGAGGTTTATACAGAAATTCATAATCATATCCTGTTTTAATGCCTTTTGTTTGGTTTAACTTTATAACTGATTGAAGGTTGCTTAAATAGCTGGAAGCATTTTTTTTGTTGTTCCTAAAATTATGCTCACATGGAAAGTATAGGCTGATATGCAGCAGAATTTCAAGTAAATTAACTTCAGTTTTCTAAGATGGAGGTTTTGCATTATGGAAAAAGAAAGTATCCTTTTTCTTCTCCTCCTAAGAAAAATGAACAGATGTATATTTGTTACTTGTGTGGTTCCAGCCAGTCTTCTGGACTTCTGCAGATTTCCAGTTCCTGTGGCTTAAAAAGAATTATTTTCTAGACACACCAGGAAATATAGTGATTTTGTCTTTCATTCATTTTATTTATTCTCTTATATGGAGTAGTTGCTTAAAGTGTAATTGAAGTTTGAGGACATCTGGACATTAAGACAAAAATGAATTTTTAAAAATTAATATCTTGTCATCTGCTTATTTTTTAATTTT
The DNA here is from genome assembly GCA_004026665.1 of Murina feae. Classification (NCBI taxonomy): domain Eukaryota; kingdom Metazoa; phylum Chordata; class Mammalia; order Chiroptera; family Vespertilionidae; genus Murina; species Murina feae. The sequence continues at coordinate 33,919 of PVJC01002252.1, read as the reverse complement.
ATATGTTATTTATGTATACAATGTGTTAAATAGTTTCTATGGCTAAGTTATATCTGATATCACTTCCTTTTTTTAGTTCTTCGCTTCAGGGAATTGCTTGAGGATTCCCAGCTGCACCCTCTTTAAGCTACAACCCCTCCACCACTCCTGTATTCTGCTTTCCTTTATTTGATTCCTTTTTTTACATTATATTTATCACCTTCTCATGAACAATATAATTTCCTAACTATATATTATCATATTAATTAAATACAAATTTATAGTTAATTTTGTATATTTTTAACATGCCCGCTGTATGAAAGCAACGTTTTTGTATATATCATGAGTGCCTAGCATAGTGCTTAGTTCCCAGTACAAACTCAATAAATATTTTTTGAATCTATATTTATTTATACATGCGGCCTATAACTTAGGAACATACATTGTTCAACTCGTGTATAAAGGATGCATCATGGATTATTTTAGAAAATTTCCTTCCTACTTTCTGTTTCTTCCTCTTTTCCTGTTGACCTCTGCAGAAACTAGAAGCACCTCAGGATGCCCTTTTTTGCTTTATGCCTCTACTGTTTTTTGTTGTTTATTTAATGTGTCATAAATTTGTTTATTTAAGTACAAAATAAAATTTATTCTTTACACCTGTGTTCCTCCTTCGCTTCCTATTTCTTCTTTTTACAGCAGACCCTTTAGCATTTCTTGCATTGCTGGTTTGGTGGTAATAAACTCCCTTAGTCCTTTTTTGTCTGTGAAGCTCCTGATTTCACCCTCAATTTTGATTGATAGCTTTGCTGGGTACAGTATTTTTGGATTCAGACTCTTGCTTTGCATGACTTTGTATATTTCATTCCATTCCCTTCTGGCCTGATGTGTTTCTGTGAGAAATCAGTCACCAATCTGGTGGGAGATCCTTTGTAGGTAACTTTCTGTCTCTCTCTGGCTGCTTTTAAGATTCTTACTTTGTTGTTGGTGTTTGCGAATTTAATTATAATGTTCCTTGGCATTGATCTTTTGGGGTTTGTTTTGTTTGGACTCTGTGAGCTTATTGGATTTGTGCAAATTTTTTCTTCCCTATATCAGGGAAGTTTTCTGTCATTATTTCTTCAAACAGGTTTTCTATTCCTTGCTCAGTTTCCTCTCCTTCGGGCACCCCTATTATGTGGAAGTTGTTTCGTATCTTGTTGTCCTAAAGTTCCTTAGGCTCTTCTCCTGATTTTTAAGTTGTTTTTTTTTTTTCCATTTGCTCCTCTGCTTAGTATTTTTTTCAACCTGTCTTATAGCTCCTGATTCAGTCCTCCACTTCTAGTCTACTATTGATGCTTTCTATTGAGTTCTTTATAGCAACAATGTCATTTTTTAATTCTTCTTGGTTCTTCCTCATTTCTTCTTGGTTTTTACACATATTGTTGAATTTGTCTTCCTTCTTTTCAGTCACCTTATGACCATTTCTCAGAATTCTTTCTCTAACATATTGCTTGCCTCCATCTCCATTTCCTTCACTTCCTTTTCTGGTGATGCCTCCTTTTATTTTATATGTGGGCTGTTTCTTTGTCTCCCCATGATCTCTCTTCTCCAGGTGTCTGTTTTTTTAGTTCTCTCTCTCCTTTCCTTGATAAGGTGCAGAGCTCATCCAAGTCCATGTATTCGCACTGCTAGAGACCCAGTGTTCCTATGTTTGCAGCTATTCCCTAAGTGGTGTTATAGATTCCTCTGTCCTTGAGAAGTTTGTCAGATCCAGGCAGGTGGGACAGTCTTGTATGTAACTGTCAACTCCAGGTGCCTACAGTAACATGCTCTTGGCAGGTACTCAGAATGAGTGGTTTAAGGGCTAACACTGCAAACATTCACATTGTATCAGATCAGTACAAAATAAAATTTAAAAAAATATTATTTTGGGGGATTTAGAGGCTGAGAAGATAAGCAAATTGAGCAATTATGAATTTTTATTCCAAAGACATAGCATTGTTCATATTTGTCTTAGAAATAATGTTAGCTGAACTTTTCTCTATTTGTTATTATTATTTTTTAAATTTATATTTATTGTTGAAAGTATTATAGATGTCTCGCCCTCTTTTCCCCCATTGGCCCCCTCCAACCCACACTTGTCCCTTCTGCACCTTCACTACACTACTGTCTGCATCCATGGTCCATTATCTATAATAATAACAGCAAAATATGCTAATTAGACTAGACGTCCTTGCAGATGAAGCTGGGGCGGCCCGGGTCCCAGATGCCAGAGGGAAGCTGGTGCCAGCAGTCAGGGACAGGAAGGCCTACTCTTGCATGAATTTCATGCATCGGGTCTCTAATATGCATATAATAGTTCTCGAGTTAATCTCTCCCCACTCCATCACTCATCCCACCTTCCTTGTGAGATTTGTCTGTCTGTTCCATGCCTTCAATGTCTTTGGATCTATTTGTCATTTTATTTTTTTTCATTAGATTCCACATATATGAGAGATATTGTGATACTTGTCTTTCTCTAACTGGCTTATTTTACTTGGCAAAATGGTCTCCAGGTCCCTCCATGCTGTCTCAAAGGGTAAGAGATCTTTCTTATTTACAGCTGCATAGAATTCTATGGTATAAATCAGGGGTGGGGAACATCAGGCCTGTGGGCCATATAAGGCCTCAAAATCACTTGGTCTTGCCATTCCAGGGCATTATATGTTTATTATATGTTTGATCAAATATAGTAGGCTAATTTCTACGTTGACAATTTGTATGGCTGGAGAATGATGTTATAAATATTCAAATGGTCCTTGGCAGGAAAAAGGTTTCCCGCCCCTGGTGTGGACGTACCACACCTTTTTTATCCACTCATCTCCGGAGGGGTGCTTGGGCTGTTTCCAGATCTTAGCTATTGTAAATTGTGCTGCTATGAACATTCGGGTGCATATATTCTTTCTGATTGGTATTTCTGATCTCTTAGGATATATTCCTAGAAATGGGATCACTAGGTCAAATGGGAGTTCCATTTTAAGTTTTTTGAGGAAACTCTATGCTGGTTTCCACAGTGGCTGTACCAGTCTGCAGTCCCACCAGGGTTTCCTTTTCTCGGCATCCTTGCCAGCACTTGTCATTTGTTGATTTGTTGATGGTAGCCACTGTGAGAGGTGTGAGGTAATACCTCATTGTCGGTTTATTTTGTGTCTCTGTGATAATTGGTGACATTGAGCATTTTTTCATATGTCTCTTGGCCTTCTGTCTGTCCACGTTGGTGCCTCCACTGGTTTTCATTATAGTACCCCCACTTTTGTTTCACCTCTAGGGCCCTTGTTAGACATGACTAGATGGGATTTGGATGAAAGGCAAGAGGAAGGAATGATCCCATCTTGCTGTTCTGATCATGAGAACAGTGTTAGGAAATTTCTCTCCAGTCTTTTAAAGGAGAACTTCATCCAGCTTGGTTAGTGTATCCCATCTCATCAGCAGTCTCAGAAAATCACAGGCAGTTTTTCTTAGGGAATAGAAATTCCAGGTTAGGGGAGTAGCCTGAGCTGCCCTTAAACCTAAAGGTAGACCAGGTTCCAACACTACTTGTAATCTATAAACAGCCATTTTGTTTTGTTTTGTTTGTGAGTATATGTGTATGTGTATCCCCTATATCTTTGCCTGTTTGAAGTAAAAATCTTTATAAAAATGTATAATTCTCAAAGGCCAGATTTAGGAATGGGTGCACTCCTGGGACGTATATACATTCTCCTGTAACTTAGGATTGGAGAAGAGAGTTCAGTGCAATTTTAAGCAAAAGCAGCAACTGGTGGGGAGGAAAGACAAGAAAGTTGGCCAATTTCTAGACCCTGTTTGAGAGAGAGAGAGAAAGAGAGAGAGAGAGAGAGAGAGAGAGAGAGAGAGAGGCAGGCATTCAGGGCTAAGAATTTTTTCTGGGGCTAGGCCAGTACCTTTATAAAACATAAAGGTGCTGTGAATGTGAATGGAAAAGAGAATAAAACCAATGCTACTGAAAATATTAACCAATTTCCTCTTCATTTGGCACCTCAGCCACCAACCTTCCATCATTCCATTCATGTCTTTTGGTTCCCCTCCAGCTTCCCCCTCCCCACCCCCCCATCTCCAGCCTTAAGCACCAATTTGCCTCCTGCTCCCACTGCTAGTACTAGTAAGTGATGACTACTGCTATGAATGGATCCTTGCTCTCTTTGACCCCTGTGCTGAGTGAAAGGACATTCCTTATGAGCACCAAAATTAAATCTGTAAAGTTTCCAGGACATTTTTATAATTGGTATTTTCCTTCTCTCCTCAAGTACTTCAGGATAAGCCTGAGTGAATTGTTTCTAGGTTGCAAAATCCATTCCAAGCAAAAAAGAGATAGACTTGCATTTTTGGAACTCATCTTGCTTGTTCTTAAGTTAGAAACCGCTTGTATGACCTAACACCTATTCCTGCTGGTCTGTGAGATACATGATACCTTTTCCCCTTTCATAATTTATTGCTTCAACAGCAGACTTTTGTTAGAGCACTGCTGCTAAGGGACAAAGAAAACACCCACTTTGTTGAACATTTATGTTTAAAGTGAGTAAGTGCACTAAATCATGCGGTGCCCATGGGAACATCTCTAACCCAGATTATAACCATATCTATGGAATCGGGCTCTGAAGCTTTTTTTTTTCTAAATAATATTTTTGAGCATTTTGATTCCTGTGGAATTCACAAATGTGCCCCCCCCT
>PVJC01002252.1:0-29134 GCA_004026665.1 Murina feae | reverse complement strand
CTAATGGCATTGACTTCCACTAAGTAGATCAGGCTTTGGCCTATGCCTGGATCTCAACTTCAGGGTTCCTCCACAGCGATTGTACACCATCCAACTGGTGTTTCTCCTTTAAGAAATTGCATAATATGTTACCCATGTTGGATAATTACTGTAAACAGCAAAGAATAAATAGAAAAATCTCTATATATGTTTAAAGTTAAGCCATTGGGAGCAAATGTCTTTAATTTTTGTATTAGATACAAAAATTAAAGACATTTTCAATTCTCAGTTATGTTTGTTTTAAATCATACTGTGATCTTGTAGGATGAAGGAAATATTTGAAAGAAATTTGACTGCGATCCTAGAAATAAAATATAGGTCTACCCAAATAGTATTTGTTTTCATGGGGAGGAAAGAAGGGAGAGAAAAGAGTTCCCTTTTTGAGTAATTTAACTCGCTGGTACCTTTGTACCATGGAGGTAAATATTAAGAGCATGGGCTTTGGTATTATAAAAACTTGAATTAAAACCTCCCATGCAATCCATGATTCTCTCATCATGGATGTTTCTATCTCCCTCTCTCTTCCTCTCTGAAATCTATATTTGTATTGATTTCAATCCCATGTATTGATACTGTGACAGACTTTCCTCAATTTGCTCTATTCTTATTCCTCCTTAGCAAAATTGGGTTATGGTATCTCCTAATGTTGTTGCCAAGATTTTAAAAAATGCTGCGAAATTTGATATCTAAACTAATAAAAGTGTAATACTAAAATTAACCATCTCTTCGGGACGGATAAGCCATGCCCACCAGCCAATCAGAGTGGCCACATGCAAATTAGCCCAGCCAAGTAGCGGAGGCCGCATCCCCGGAGAAGCCGCGCACAACTCACAGGCCACAACCACCAGGGGAGGAGCAGGGCTCCGGTGATGGAGGCCTGGAAATAGATCCGGTTGTGGATTCCAGGCAGCTGGGCAGCCTCGGGGGCGGAGGGACCGAGCCAGCTCTGCCCCCGAGGCTGAGGCCTGGAAATAGGTGCAATCGGGCCACACAGCACACACGGAGGCATGACCTCCGTGTGTGCCCCCAATGGATTCCAGGTGGCTGGGCAGCCTCAGGGGTGGAGGGACATTCCCCAGGGGTCCTAAACTGTGAGAGGGCACAGGCCGGGATGAGGGAACCCACCCCCCTCCCTCCCCCCCCCCCCCCCCCCCCCCCCCCCCCCCCCCCCCCCCCGCACCGACTGCACAAATTTTTGTGCACCAGGCCCCTAGTAATTATATAATAAGAAAAATAGAAGATTTTATTAATTGTTAATTTTTTTCTCTTTCTAATTATTTACTTGCTATACTTTTGGAGGATATACCTACACTTACTAGTAAACACTTTCATGAAAAGGAGTGTGTCTTGAGTGCAAGAGTAATTCAAGGGAACCTCTTTACAAGTTGTATTAGTCAGGGTTCTCCAGTGAAATTAACCAATGAGAATATATATATATATATATGAATGAATGTATGAGAGATTTACTGTAAGGCCTTGCCTCACATGATTATGAAGATTTAGAAGGCCCTCAAGTGGCCTCTGCAAGCTGAAGACTCAGGAAGGCTGATGGTGGAGTGTGAAGGCCTGAGAGGCTGGTGTAAATTCCAGTCGGAGTCTGAAAGAACCAGGAGGTCTCAGGGCAGATCAGTCTCCACAGCTCAGGCAGAGAGAGAAAGCCAATCCTCCCTTCCTCCGTTTCCTTCTAATCAGACCCTCCTCAGAGTGGACGTTGCCCACCCGTGTTGGGGAAGGTAATCTGCTTTACTCCGTCTACTGGCTCAAATGCTAGTCTTTTCCCAAAAACATCCTCACAGACACACTAAGAAAGAATGTTTAACGAGATAACTGGTCATCCTGTGTGAAGCGGACATATAAAATTAGCAATCACACAAGCACATTGGTTATTAGGTATTTTTTGATAAAGTCGATTGGTATAGGAGGCTATAGTTGATCTTCGTTTGAAACAAATGCTCAATGTTTATCGGGATGGACGCGTATAAATAAGGGAAGAGAGAAAAGTGTTGATATGGACAATGAAGAAGCTTTGGGTATACGGACCAGAGAGAGGGGGCAATTATTAACACTGAAACGGAGAATAGGGACATAGTCCCAGTAGACCAGCGTGGAGTAATGGGAAGACAGTGTGAATCGAAGCCTGGCAGCTCTGAATCTGAATCTCATCTTGAAACTTGTCAGCTGTGTTTTTTTTTTTAATTTTGTTTTATTGCTTAAAGTATTACAACAAATGGTAGATAGGTCTTCATTTTTTTTCCCTTGACCTTCCCCCCTCCTCCCCTCCCCCCCCCTCCCTCCAGTGTCTTGTAGTCCATTGATTATCAGCTGTGTTTTTGTGGGCAAGTATTTTAATCTTTCTCCCTGATGTTTTTATGTCTCTAAAGCCAAAAGCAATAATATATTATATTGTTAATTGTTTGGGTGAAAATAAATAATATAATATGGAAAATACTATCATGAAGGCATCCAGTATTTAAGTGTCCATCTTCCTAGTAAATACTGTTTTTTAATTAGGAAAGTGTAGTCACACCTATAATTATTTTATGGTATGCAGAGAAAAATACAGCCTTAATTATATAATCAGAAGATAGGTATAAAGCAAATTATGCATATATTCATATATAGTATAGTTCTGTGAATCCTAGATCCAACAATAATCTGCAACATAGATTTGTGAATAACCATTCTGATTTGGGGGCTCCTTATTTGTAAAATGGGGCTTATTTGTAAAGTGGGTTTATTATGAGAATTACATAAGACAGTAGTAATGATGCATCTCGTTCTGGACTTTCACAGAGTAGAAGAACCTTTGTAATGAATGCTCCATTTAATGGAAACGCCACATATTTTGAAGACTTGGAACTATAGTGAGACTATCTATATTTCTTTGGACCCTAAATAAAATTTTTTTAAAAAAAGAGCTACCACTTATTCATTTTCTCCTAGTGTTAATTGATAAAGTGTTTGCGAATGCATTTGAAATATTTAAACAATCATTTTGATCAGACGCCTCCTGTTCCATATTTGACAGGTTAAGCTTTTCTTTATGAGGTAGGCTGTCATTCTACTTTATTTAATTGTCAAAGTCTAAATAAAATCCAGTTTAGAACAAATAAACAGGTCTGTGTCAAAGCAGCGAGGTGGCGTCAAGTATTTTCTGAAGCCTGCTTGGCAATTACGTGCCATTAGAAATTAGTTCACGTTGCATGGTTGTTTTCTGCTTCGCCATCTCCATTTCCATTCTTCTTCATGCATAAAAAGCACCAAGTGGGAAAACAGCTTTCTCATTACCCTTTCCAGTGGAACTTAATCTTTCCAAGAAAGGACATCTTTTTAATTTGCTCACAGTACATATTGTATATAATAATCATGTGTAATAATTTAACAGTAGTTTAAGTATAAAATTAAATTATGCTTTTTGTAGCACATATATTACTATTCTAACAAGTTGAGGTTATGTGTCTTAAGTAAAAAAAGTAACCACTTTATTCACTTCCTCTATTTGTGGTTTCCTACCCATAGCCATTGTCATTTTCACCTATTAAAAGGGGGGAAAAAAAGAAAGGGAGAGAAAGAAAGAATGATTTGAGGGGAAAAATATGAATAGAGAGAATTCTTTTGCTTGGTCCTCAAATACAACCTCTATTATCCTAGGGCGAGAAATGCTGGGTGAATCAGAAAGTATGTATAACTTTGTCATAGGTATCTCCCTCAAAGCTCAAATTCAATCATTTATATCGCACTGCATCTTCTTTCTCTGATGGCAGTCCCACCTATTTCTATTTCATTTGAAAATTCATGTGTGTTTCCCTCTTTCTAGTTACTTGAGAATTGAGAGGATTAATTAATTTTTAAATAAAAAAACACTACTGATGTCATCACTTTTGGGCCAAGTGAAAACTGTGACCACTCTGATGACTAAGAGCTTAATCTGAGTTACAATTTCATATACTCTTTATGCTCTTAAATTATATAATTTTAATTAAATATTTTAATCACAACTTTGATACTTGACAATTGCCTACTCTGGTTATCACTCAAAACCAAACTCATACTTTGTATTCCTTGAAATGTAATAAAAAAGTTTTCCTAAAATTATCTGTGAGAACCATACTTTGTCACTTATTTTATGACCTTATATAATTAAAACAAAATGAAATAATGCACGTGATATTTTATCAGTTGGGGAGTGGTTTGCAAATTATAGGAAACCCAAAATAACATTAGCTTAAACCAGCAATTTTCAACCCCTGTGCCCCAAGAGACACCCTGGTTAAATTTTAAAGAATTTTTAAAAGGCGCAATACCTGACGATTTTGACCTCTTCTATCTTATTTAAAGAAAAAAAAAAAGACAATAGCCAACACTGCAAGAGCTGGTGTGAATGAATCAAAATTATATCTTTTTTTTTTTTTTTTTGGTCAGATTGGCAAAAAAATATAATGTTTTTTTTTGGTGTGTGTGTGTACGTGTGTATGCTGCAAAGATGTTAGTAATTAGTTTATGTGTGCCATGTCATGAAAAGAGGTTGAAAATTGCTGGTTTAAAGTAGTTAATTTACATTTTCTCTCTTACAAAAAGTAGTCCAGAGGAGTGTAGTCCCAGGGGTGTAGGACAGTTTCATGAAGGGCTGTTTCCTGGGCTCCTTTTAGTGTGTTCTCCGCCATCTTCAGAACAGGATTTCTGCCGTGTGGTCAGGAGCACAGAAGAAGGGTACGAGAAACATGCTCCCCTCTGCAAGGGCATGTCCTCCCTGTGCTTTCCCCTCGTTAGGCAGAGTTTATTCCCATGACCAAGCCTGATTGAGCATGTTTTTGTGTGTTGTTGTTTTTTTAATGTGTGAAGTGGTGAGTGCATATTAGGCACTTATATCCTAAGCTTTTGTGTTGCTCTGACCCTTGGAATTACTTCACTTGATTCATGTAGTAGTAACTTATTTTATTTACAGTGTTTGTTTTTTAAAAGGAATATGAATTTGGTTCTAGTTACTTCCCATTATAGTCACTTTAGATTTTTGCCATTTATCTATGTTACTAAGCAAGATTGGGGGACATTTGTGTTTTATGTGTATGACATGCTGCTATTAATTATTCCATTCCATACCGGAAATTAAAAATTTATTTTTTCAGTTGTCCTATTATAAGCGTAGTCTAAAACTAAGCTACGTGAAAACATGTCTGTAATGCTATTTCACAGTTAAATTACATACAGTCTCATTATTGGAGTCATTAGCTAAATTAGCCAATTGAATTAGGAAACGTGAATTAATGCAAAAGTTCAAATATGGCTCTAAACCAATGCTAATTAATTTCACTTATAAAAAATTGAACATGAAAAATTTATAATATTTTATCTCTGAGGGAGAAAAAAATATTACTTTTAAAGTACCTACACATATTAAAGGACAATTGAACAAAATTCAGGGAAATATCTCAGTTTAAGATGAACATTATATTTTTGTTAGTAATTAGGCCTTAAGGCTTATAACTTTGATTTTGTGAACCGTTACCTGTAAACAGTGCTATCTGATTTATCTTGATTATTAAGTACTTTTGCCCAGGGAATAGCCAAACTATTATTACTCAAGTATTCTTAATAATATAATCTTAATTTTAGGTTCTTCTCACTTTCCAAAATGCTTCCTAAATAGTTATTTAATTCCATGAAGTCTGTTAGTACTGCTAAAATGTTGTCCTCTGTAACCTGAGTAGATAAAAATGTCATCCTCTGTAACTTTGAGTTTCCATAGACTGATCTGTCTGGAACTTCATAACCTGCATTCTTTACTTCTCTTGGCGCCTCGCCTGACCTGTCACCTTGGGAAGGTGGGTTCCCAAAACACATCATGTTTTATTTACACTGGATTGTGATTCTTTGCTTGTCTGTCCTCACTGTGAGACAGTTCCTTCAAAAAGTACTTATTTGTTGTGTGGTGATTGTGTTCTCGATGTTTAATATGTTTAATGGTACCACGTCATTCAATAATGATATCAAAAGAAGAAACGATGCCATTATCTTTCAGTGTTTCCATCGTTTTACAATTACCTGACTTTAGGAGGACCGCATCCTGTTTCACCTGTGTTCTGCGTAGATGTCAGCTTAATTACTGCAAGGCATATTCTTGAAAAATTACTTTTCATTCAATGTGCTTTATCAATAACTTTTAAATATCTCAGATTTCAACCTTTGTAAAAGACCTTTCTGAGGTCGTTGTTTAGCAGGACTATTCAGAGGGCAGTCTATATCAAGGAGACACTGATGGCTGATGTTTTGTTTAGATGTACTGACAGTGCTGGGGAAGGGCATGCTTTTTCTTTTTAATTTTTAGAAAATTTTATTTTTTATGAAATTATGGTAGATTAGACTTTTATTGAAAACTGGTGGCCTGGCACATGAAATTCATGCACACTAAAAGGGAATTAATTAGAGGAGCCATTTTAATATTGCTCTTTGCCCTTTCTCTATAGTAGAAGTGTCAGAGATGAAAGAAAATTAGTAAAATGTGTATGAAAATCTTCCTCCTGTAAGAGTCTGAGGCATGCTGCGGGACCAGAGTCAAGTCCCTGCCCACCCACATGCACCTCAAAATCGTGTGAGACCCAGACCCGGCTGACTCCACCCCCACTGGGTGAGATTCAGACTTGGCCGGCCCTACTCTAGTCAAGCCACACTGGGCACAGGGCACAGCCTCAGGTCTCCTGGCTCAGCACCAGGCAGGTGGCACAGCCTCGGGTCTTTCATCAAGCCCCACTGGGTGGAGGGGGGCACAGCCTCAGGTCCCGCGGCCTGGTGCCAGGCGGGGGATTCAGCCTCAGGACCGTGGTGAACCCTCGGGTACCCTGTTCAGGCACTGGGGCAGGGGACATGGCCTAATGTCTCCAGTCAAGCCCCATAGGGCAGGGGTTGTGCCCTCAGGTCCCCCAGCCTGGTGCTGGGGTGGAGGGGGTGTGTTGTCAGATGCCCCAGCTGGGGGCGGGGGGCATGGTGTGAGGTCACCTGTCAAGCCCCGCTGGGTGGGGGGTGCAGCCTTAGGTCCCCTGTCCTGCCAAGCACCATGCAGTCTTAGGTCCCTGCTGATCACTCATTATGGGAACTCCTCCTCCACTGTGGGCACAGCCATCTTGTGATGGAGTGAGGGTCAATTTGCATATTACCTTTTTTATTATATAGGATTACTTAATCCCTTTAGTTTTCTTTCTTTTTGTAATTAAATATATTGGGGTGTCATTGGTCAACTTGATCATGTAGGTTTCAAATGTGGGTTTCTATGTTACAAGAGCTATATATTGCACTGTGTGCCCACCCAAATGTTTGCTTTCTTATATTTTTTTGTTTTTTACATAGTTCATGTATGTGATTGACATGAGAACCTTATTTCTTATAATATTATTTTAATTTCTCTCCCCAAAACACTTTAACTTCACATTAATATATAACATAGACCACTTTCATTAATTGAAAGGCAACTTCATATAACATGAATAAAATTATTTCCCATTAGATTCTTCCTTGATGGTATATTAAAATGTATTCTTATTTTTAATGCCATAAACATAGAAACCAGAAGATTATATTGGTCAGCACATAAACAAACTATGTCATCAACTTTTAACCGTCATTTGGTATGAGTAATCTACAAAAACACAAATCCTACTTATAGTAATGAGATTGCTGGGCTTGAATTGTAGCACACTTCTTACTAATTGTGTGACCTTCGGCATGTTGCTGAACTTTTTCTTACCCTAGGTTCATCATCTATAATATGGAGCTAGTAAAAATAACCTACCTAGGAAGATTTTTGTTGAGTAATAATAAGTAAGTTAACATAGGTAAAGTGCATAATACATTGTGAGTACTCTGTATCTTTAGCTGGTATTATTATTAGCAACATAATTATTACAATGTGAACAGTTCTCTCCTTCTGTCATATCTTCAGCAAAATAAGAATAGGTTCTATAAATGTGGAGAAGGGTAGTAACAGAAGCTTGGTTGTCATAGTGTAGGATTGACCCAAATTCATCCAGTCCTGCCTAAATGGTATCTGATTCCTTCTCTGAGCACCGAATCAAGTTAGTGTTAAACAAAAATCCGGAGAGTTTTAGGGCAAAAGAAACATAACCTGGTACGCATGTATCTAGAATTAAATTACTCTAATTATTTCCTCTTTTATTTTTCTTCTAGAAATAGCATGAGATTTAGTATCAGAGAACCTGCTCCAGTCCTGCCTTTGTCTTCTCATGAACCATGAGACCTAGCGCTAGCTGGTAAATTCTCTGTGGACCGCTCTTTCTTCCTGTGTAATGTGGGGCCTCCGATAACACTTTTTATTACTGGCAACTGCTGCTTGCTTTTCAAGCCTCTGCTGCGGTCACCCTGACTCTGGGAACCTTTTTCCATTCCTGAGCTGAGGTGGTGTTGGTCCTCTGTCCTCTGTCATAGCAATTTTCCATACCATTTATTTTCTTGTTTCCCCCAATAGCTTGAGCATCATTGGCAGGTGCATTTCTGTCTTTTTCACACATGCAGCATGCAAACCAGGGCCTAGTTAATGCTCAATTAAATCCTTAGCCATGAGAAATTAGTCGCAATAGCCTTTTCAATTGGTTGGACTCACTCCATTGCTAATGTTATTCAAATGACGCACAGGATGATGCTCTCATTTAAAGGGTCGCATTATTTAATTCTGGACATTTGCCTGCGACAGATCTCCATGTGAGTATTTTCCTCCAAAGAATAAGTCGCTGGACAGGATTGTCTAGATCTGGGTACCATGCCGATTATTTTTTCTCTTCTTTGTATATTTTATGAATTGGAAAATGACAGGAATATTATGCCTCAGCATTGGGGAGGCCATGAGGCTGGATACATACATCAGTGTTCGAAGTTTATGGACTTCAAGCTTGTGTCAAAGAAATGTCTCTCACGCTCTTTCTCTCTAGCCTAGCTGCATGTCTGCCCTTTAGAAATGTAATTATGCGGAGACTAATTAGTGGGCTATTGCAGTTATTTAGGTGATAAGGAAGATAAAGGGGCTCTGACTGCCATAAAGATGGACCTTGAGGGGCAAAAATAGAGACTCTTAGAAAATGAGTCTGTAGGCTCTGGAGACTTTATAAAACATGGGATTTGAGGCTAAGTAAAAAGTTAGGTTTCTGATTTTAGTAACCTAATGGTCCTAATTATTGAGGAGATTTAATTTCTTTATTTTCATTGGGAGATACTGTTTTTAAGATTTGGATGCATTGATTTCGAAATTCCATTGAGTACCTAGGTTGACGTGACTCAGTAAACTGTTGAAAACAGAGCTGGATGTCAGGAGAGAGAACTCAGCATATGAGCTGCATGTGTGTGTGATGTCATGTAGAGATGATATGCAATTATGAAAAGAGAAAAAGACTTAAGTCCTTGAAACACCAAGGACTTTCCTTAAAGGAATAAATGAATACGAGGCACTTTCTTCATTTTCTGTAGGATGGTCCCAGGGATAAAAGAGAACTAGAGGAGACTGGTTTCCAGAAACCAAGGAAATACAGTTTTAGGAAGGACGATGGGTACAATACTCATAGGTGCTACAGTTGAATGGGTAGTTCACATCAACATGTTATTTTTAAAATGTTATTAGTAGAAATTTCATTATGACATTCTGTGGAATTCTGGGAAAGAGCCGAAACTGGATTTAGGGGTAAATGAAATTTGAGTCATTGGACATGTGACTTCATATGGCACATTTTCTGAAGGTGTTTACATCATAGATATTTTTAAGCTTAAAGATGTCGAATTTTATGCCCCAAAAAAGAGCATTTGCGAGAAGTTATAATTCATTATTTTATTTTGAAGAAAAATGCTGCTGAAAGTTATCATATATTTGGGAAGCTTATGGTGAACATGCTCCATCTCAAGATACTTGTGAATGCTGGTTTAAATGCTTTAAAAATGATGATTTGATGTGAAGGACAAATAACGTCCAGGTCAACCGAAAAAGTTTGAAGACCAACAATTACAAGCATTATTGGTTGAAGATGCGTGTCAAACTCAAAAATAACTTGCAGAAAGATTAAACGTTGCTCAGCAAACAATTTCCAATCATTTATAAGGAATGGGAAAGATTTTAAAGGAAGGAAAATGGGTGCCACATCAACTGAACAAAAGACAAATGGAAAACCGAAAAGTCATCAGTAAAATGGTGCTTCAGCAGCACTAAAGAGTCTTTTTTGCATCGAATTGTGACTGCAATGAAAAGTGGATTTCTTTTGAGAATCCCAAATGCACAAAATCATGGGTTGATCCAGGTCAACCATCAACATCAAATGCAAGGCCAAATCGCTTCGGAAAGAAGACAATGCTCTGCGTTTGGTGTGATCAGGAAGGAATTGTGTATTATGAGCTTCTAAAACCAGGTGAAACCATTAATACTGGTCGCTACTGACAACAAATAATCAATTTGAAGCACACTTTGATCGTGAAATGACCAGAATGTGCCAGAAGACACGGCAAAGTAATTTTGCTTCATGATGACGCACCATCACACACTTCAAAACCAGTTAAAGACACGTTAAGAGATCTTGCCTGGGAAGTATTAACCCACCCACTGTATCCACCAGACCCTGCTCCTCCAGATTACCACTTGTTCTGATCGATGATGGCACATGCACTTTCTGAGCAGCACTTCAAAGCGTACGAAGAAATGAAAAATTGGGTCTCTGAATGGTTTTCCTCAAAACAAGAAAAGTTCTCTTGGGATGGTATCCACAAATTACTTAAAGATGGGGGAAATGAGTAGCCAGAGGTGGACATTACTTTGAATAAAGCTCTTTTGATGTTTCTCTTGAAATTATGTTTTCTTTGGTTACAAAATCCATATTATTAACCGGTACACCTGGTAATAAGCAGTAGTCAGAGGTAGATGAAGGATTGAATAAAGGTTTTAAAGTGGTTTTCCCCCGCCTTTATGCTAATAGGCACATGAACATGTTTGTGGTCTTAAAAGAAAGAAAACTGTAATGCAGAAAGAGATGGATGATAATGGATAAAGAGGGTCTCATGGAAAGATTTGAATTCCTAAAAAAGGTAGAAAGAAGAGATTAAACGACTGGATGATATTTTTCCTCTGGTGTCATTAACCTGCGTCAAAAGAAAAGCATCTCTTTATCTGAATCTCAAAGGAAAATGATGAAAACAATTAACTTTGTAGATAAGTTTCTAAAATGAGATCATGTATATGAACTAGTTAACTGGAAAGCATTTTGTCAGTGAAAGTATTATTATAAAGGATACTATTCCTTTTTTGAGAAGTATGTACTTTCTCTTTATCAAGTTTACTTATTTTTAAAGGCAATAGAACATTTTCACAAACTCTTGAGTGCTAAGAAAACTATTCTTTGTTACGGGCAGCTAAAAAATACACTTAATCAGCAACGCATATCAATTTCATGATCAAATTAATTGTTAAAAATTTTTAATGAAAATATACATTTATGTATAGATGTAAGTGATGTTCATGTGTTTGGAAATGATTTGCTCTATTCAAACTATTTTTTATTTTTATTTATTGATTTTAAAGAGAGAGGAAGGGAGAGGAGAAAGAGATAGAAACATCAATGATGAGAATCATTGATTGGCAGCCTCTGCATGCCCCCGTCTGGGGTTGAGCTCATAACCTGGGCATGTGCCCTGATCTGGAATAGAATTGTGATCTCTTAGTTCCTGGGTCGACATTCAACCACTAAGCCATGCAGGCTGGGCAACTTTTTAAATTTTTTTATTTATTGACACTATTATAGATGTCATTTTTAACAAACAGTATTAGAAATAATTATGAAATTAATTTATGCTGATGACAGGAGTGAACAACCTTTAATTTCAAAATGATTTGTTTTAGTTATTTTTAATGATGCCCATTAAATAATAAACTGAGGATTATCAAATACTCTCTAAAATGATAAGCTTTTATCAGTAGCCTTTTGATTTCTCAAAGCACCATTTTACCAGCCTTTCAAAAGCCTCAGCAGCTGGCAAGTAGAATCTGCAATTTGAGGTCGATAACAGCAGTACTCAGGCCCAGGGCGGCGCCAAATGTCTGTAAGATACTTGCTGATTACAAGAGGAGAGGAAAAGGCCCAAAAGGCCGCTGTAAGAGCTTTTCAACTAAGTCCAGTGCCCTGACACTGTATTTTCAGAGATACGATTATAATTGATTCTCAAATAGGTCAGGAGGGCGGGGTTCTGGAATGGCTGGGGTAACCCATGTGGCCACTGCCCACGGGCCTCCTGGGGGTATGGGGTGTGGAGTCTGAGGGTCAGTAGTGAACTGAAATGTGCCCAATATTCTGAAATAAGGAAATAACAATGAGGTCAGCCCTTAATCTTCCTCTTGGTGTCTTTCTGGCTTCTGATTAAATTCTTACTTTTTATGCTGTGGACCTAGATTACACTTTGTCTTTCGGGCAGTCATGGACCAGTATTTTCCAAATAATATGGCTAATGAGAGAGGTGTTTCATGTTTAAATAAACACACATATAACTATATAACTATAACTATAACTATATATATTTAACTTAGATAGGTTACTTTTCTGAAGTGATGAAAAAATGTGCATGCTCCAAGAAGAATTTTAGGTGGTTTTTCTGTCCAGTGGGAGAGAAAAGACTGTGGGAAAGAGGTAAGGGGTAAAGGGCTTTTTGAAAATACTTATTTTTTTAAAAATATATTTTTATTGATTTTAGAGAGGAAGGGAGAGGGATTGAGAGATAGAAACATCAATGATAAGAGAGAATCATTGATTGGCTGCCTCCTGCACGCCCCCTACTGGGGACCGAGCCCGCATGCGCCCTTGGCAGGAATGAAACCTGGGGCCCTTCGGTCTGCAGGCTGGCGCTCTATTCACTGAGCAAACCAGCTAGGGCTGAAAATAATTCTTAATATTTTCTGATGCAACATAAATGCAACTGATACCTCTCCAACATTTTCTCTCCCGAGGAATAATTTCCTTCTATTTAGAATTTATTTTTATAGTACTACGTCAGCATTTTTATGGTCCCTTAACCATTTTTATTTTTAAGACATAAAATAAAATCTGTGATTTTATGTATAGTAACATGGTCCTATCTCCAAATTTCTCTTTTCCCCACACAGAGGGTTACTCCTGCAGGAGAGCAGCAGATTTTCAGAAGCCCTACATTATTATAAACTGGCGATCGGGAGCAGGCCTACACTGGCTTGTAAGTAACAGTCAAGTTTTTCTTTTTCTTTTTTTTTAAGTTTTTCTTTTAAAATATCTTTTTCTTTTCTGCTTCATGTATGAAAATTATCTTGATGACTTACAGGCTCATAAGAGTGAAAAGCATGGTGCTCCTATTTTTGAAAACTTGCCAATCAAATCATAAGCCTCTAACAATTATATATCTCATTTTAATCATGTTTTGATACCAGTTTATCATTTCTTAATATGTTCAGATAAATACAGCTTTTATTCATCTAGATTTTAAGTTCGGAATGTTTTGAACTTTTTGAGAACAAAGACTATTGCAGATATTTTTCAGCAATACCGACACTTCTTACTACATTAATTGTTCCCGTATGTATTTGTTCCCTAAGTATTTATGTCTTGGTTTCTTTTAAAATCAGAAATAATCCACAGAAAGTAAATTGAAGTACAGGTAATTTATTGTACCCACAGTGCACATCATCTTCTTGCATTCATATGTCCATGTTTCTCTCCCAGCGGCGTATTTAAACACCGGTATTATTCTGATGAACCAAGGAAAGACAGAAGAGGCCCGACGCACATTCCTGAAGTGCTCTGAGATCCCCGATGAAAACCTAAAGGACCCTCACGCGCATAAGAGCTCGGTGACCAGCTGCCTGTACAACCTGGGAAAACTCTACCACGAGCAGGGACACTATGAGGTCAGGCCCACACCTCCCTCCCTCTTTCCGTCCCCCTTGTTCTGATCCCGTCTCCGTGCTTTCTACCTTACCATCTCATCACAGGACCTTTGTGAGATTTAAGAAGCTAATGTGTGTTTTATTAAAAGAGTTTCGAGGTGAAATTCACTTCTGGAGGGAAAACCCTCTGCTAAAGAACACTTACCGACCGCCCTTGTCCCTTTGGCTCAGTGGATAGTGTCAGCCCATGGACTGCAAGGTCCTGGGTTTGATTCTGATCATGGGCACATGCCTCCATTGCAGGCTCAATCCCCAGCCCTTGTAGGGGTGCATGCTGGAGGCAACCAACCCATGCGTTTCTCTCAAGGCAATGTCTCCCTGTTTCTCCCCCTCCCTTCCAGTCTCTCTAAGAATCAATGGAAAAAATATCCTTGGGTGAGGCTTAACAGCACAAACAGAAAAGAATACTTACCAGATTTCTTTTTGTGTTGTTAATCCCCACCCGAGGATATTTTTTCCATTGATTTTATTTTTAAAAGACAGTAGGGGGGGGGGGGGAGAGAGAGAGAGAGAGAGAGAGAGAGAGAGAGAGAGAGAGACTGGTTGCTGCCTTCACACACCCCTACTGGGCTGGGATGGAACCTGCAACCCAGGTATATGCCCTTGACTGGGAATCGAACCCAAGATGCTTCACTTGCCAGCACTGTAACCACTGAGTAACACTGGCCATGGCAACAGATTTCTTTACTATTAATTTCTCAGAGCAATTCTTCAAGATGGGGAAATGACAACCGTCGCTCCACAGGCTGATTTGCTTAACATCTCTGATTTTATGATCCAAGACACATTGTGACTGTTTCTTAATATCCAGTGTTTGATGTTACAGAATATACATTGTACTCTGAGTATTAAGTATTAATAGGATATAAATCCTACCCATTTCTTTTCATTGCTTTTAAAACAATAATTGAATGACAATGAGTTTGTTTTTAATTGAGAGAGAAGGAAAGTGATGGAGATGGGACCCTGCACAGAGAGCTAGGAGGTTGACTGGCTTGTCCTCCCTTTCTCTCATCGGAAGCATGTCTGGTGGCTGCTTCTCTCACACTCAGTATGGCTCCTCCCCGCTTTCAGACCACACCCCTACACACTCCTCCCTGTTGTACCAATGATGTAATGTAGATATACAACCTATAAAATTATTGCATTTCATCACCTCAGCGGGTCTCAGTATCTGAGCTTGTTATTTTATATTTTATTTAGATCCTACTTGGTGGTCTGATTTTAGTTTCAGATTATAGATGACTACGGGTGATTTCCAAATATGAAATTTTCCAGTGTTTTAATTAAGTAATCTATGTGAACTGGAATTTTATATTAAAATAAAAGAGTTTGGTGGTAATATTCAGCTCCTTGTTACACTAAATTTTTATCTGGCCTTCTTCACTCACTGGGTTGAATATTTTTATTCATGAAATTGTAGTAGTATGACATCAAAGTACAGCTGAATTATTTCCCTCCAATGAGCCATTTAGAAATAGCAATGGAACTTTGTAATTTTAGAAGGATTTTGTTATTTTATTTTTGGTGAATATTCTTGTATTTCATCTTTTTTTGTTTTTTTTTTTTTGTTGTTTTTTTTGTTTGTTTCCTAAATTAGGAAGCCCTTAGTGTATATAAAGAAGCTATTCAGAAAATGCCAAGGCAGTTTGCTCCACAGAGTTTGTACAACATGATGGGTAAGTTAAACCTTAATATTTCAATTGCTATTTCAGTGACCTTTTTGGGAAATTAAAACCCTTGCTTCTGTTAAATGGAATTCTAATAAGTGATAGCATTGATCCTCACCAGAAAACTCTTTATTCACAATTGGGTGTCACATTCAAATTTTCACATAGCATACTTTTACTAGCAAGAGCAAATGCGTGCATTATCATATTGATTCTCAAAAAATTGTACGAATTACAAAGATGTTGCAAGGGGCTCACAAGATCTTTTGGATATTAAGCATTAGCTGGACTCTGGAGATTGAAAAAAATGAATAAAGTCCACAGATTTTAGTGAAATTATCAAATTCATGATACTTTTAATCATGTTACTTGTTAATCAGAGGATCCTTAAAAGTAAACATGCTATGATATAGAGATGAATGCTTTTTGGTGCTTGTAAAAGATGAGATTAACTGAGTCAATTTGTATGGTTTTTATTGATCAGGCCTTGGATCTTCATAGGTTTTTTTTCTGATTTAGTATTTTAGAGTAAAAACAATACTGTGAAAACTGCAAATGTGCTACCTCAATTATTCCTTTTTCTACATTGGGTAATTACCTTAATCTCCTTATTAGAAAGTATGCAGGCTAGGGCATTGATGTTTTTAAGTGCAAGAGCTCAAGAATTAGAATTTCTAATAAAATGTCTATCTGTCACCAACAATTGATTTGTGACTGTAAATTGTTACCACAGCTATTGGATGGTGGGTGGAAACTGCCTGTTCAGCATGTGACTCTTGGAAAGAGTCCCTGACGTTTAAGGTGCTCTGCTGATTGGTTAACTTTGCTGTTTCCAGATAAGGAGGGAAGAGAAGGGCTTGCTTTTGTCCTCAAATTAAACATATATATATATATATAATTTTTAAATCCAGAGCACAAATTGCAAACTCAGATTTTTCTTTTTATTAAACTGGTTAAGTTGCTTACTATTTCTAGGCTTTCCTCATGCATATAAAAGTAATGAGACAACATGGTCTCTAGGATTATTTTTTGCTTTTGTATTCTATTATTTGAGAGATTTGATACTAGTTTGTATGGCTTGAGCACACACACACATTTAAAAAAATCTTAAATCCTCCCAAACGGTAAAATATATGCCTGGCCTAGCCAGTGTGGTTCAGTGGTTGAGCATCCATCTATGAACCAGGAGGTCTTGGTTAGATTCCTGGTTAGGGCACATGACTGGGTTGCAGGCTTAATCCCCAGTAGGGGGCATGCAGGAGGAAGCTGACGAGTGATTCTCTGTCATCATTGGTGTTTCTATCTCTCTTGCCCTCTCCTTTCCTCTCTGAAAAAGAAGAATATATGCCTGGCAAGGACACACACTTTCCCTTTTTTCTAAATGATAGAAATTTAAGAAATAGTTTAGAGACAGAATGAGGCATGGGTCAATAAACAGAAAAAAAATAATTATGATTTGGAAGAGGTTAATATATTGATCCAGTGTCTCTGGGACCCCTGCTCCAGTTAGCCTGTGCAGCGTGGAACGATTTAATGCTCATATTAGAAAGGACATTGGACTATTTCTAGTTGTTGCTTCTTTTTCTCTTTGCTATGATTATTAAAAGCTAAAATTTACCATCATTAAATGTACTTTTGCCCTTAAATTCTTATAATTTAAAACAGTGCCTTTTACTATCGAGCATTTTACCATCAGTCTATCTATTTAGACGAAATGTACATGTCCAGGAAGCGTGAGCTTAGAGTGTGTAGATTGATCAGAACTAACTTTTAAATATTAATACTGGATGGTTATTTCTGTCAAAGTGAAAACTAAAAGAATCATTTTTTTCTAGTTTTGTCTAAAGAGGCACAATGATTTTAGTTTATGATTTTGTTCTTAATGCTAATGCTTAGGAAGGCCATTATTTCCAATTTCCCTCAATTATGAAATAAGATGTCTCTTTAAACTGGGAAGGGACTCTGAGATCCTTGGCATCAGCCTGCGTTTGGCATCTTGATTGTTAATAGGAACTGTGGCATCACTATAGTTAGTGATTTCAGAAGATTCATTCAATTATTTTATGTTAATAATTTGATTGAAAACTCAGC
This sequence comes from Murina feae, assembly GCA_004026665.1. Taxonomy (NCBI): domain Eukaryota; kingdom Metazoa; phylum Chordata; class Mammalia; order Chiroptera; family Vespertilionidae; genus Murina; species Murina feae. The sequence continues at coordinate 11,392 of PVJC01002252.1, read as the reverse complement.
TGGTAACTTGGGATCTGTCTCTCTATAGTTACGTGCTTACGCAAATATTGAACACACACAGGCAGTGAAAGATAAGTTGGTCCCTGGGGTTATTGCTTAGTCCTTTGTCTTACTTTTCATTATAGAAAGAGGCAGTAGCTTTGCCCAGACTCTGAAAAGCACTCTTAACAATTTTCAAGGGGAGAATCCCAATATAATTTAAAATTGCAGATTTCTCCCCTATTATTGTGGTTACCTTCTTTTCAATTTTGTGTGAAGGTCTTGTTATCTGACCAGCTTGTAGTTTCATCTACGAAACTATAATTTTCTCAGAGAGTGAGTTCACCTCCTAATCAGATGGGTGAAATCCTCCGGGTGTTTGCTTTAGCTCCTAATACATTTTGATTAGCCTCCATTTGACAAGAAAAAAAAATGGCCCAGAAGATAAACTGCCTTATCAGTTCATCCGTTTCATTAGTCTGTCAGCGTGTGCTGATTATCCTATCAAGTTTATCAACAGCCTTGAATGTGTTTTCTAATTCTCACATTTACATATTATTAGTGCCCTTCAGGGATCAGTGATGGATTATAATGTCTGGCTAGATTTAACCTGTAAGTATTCATTTTTCTCATGGCTCATTCATTTCTCCCTTAATGACCACTTTCTGCAAACACCTGTGTGTATGTATACAAAGATTATTTTCCATCCTACTCTTTCTTTTATTTGAAGGATAGGAGAAATAAAAGAGTATTTGCGAAAAAATACAGTAACATTTGAATGTTATTAGTTTCATAACTCAGTTCACTGCAGTTGCTCTTTAAAAAAACACAGTCACACATGCCCTGACTGGTTTGGCTCAGTGGATAGAGTATTGGCCTGTGGACTAAAGGGTCTCGGGTTCGATTCTGGTCAAGGGGCATGTACCTTGGTTGCGGGCACATTTCTAGTAGCAGGTGTGCAGGAGGCAGCTGATCAATGTTTCTCTCTCACTGATGTTTCTACCTCTCTATCCCTCTCCCTTAAAAAAAAAAATAAATAAAAACACATACACACACAAAAACACACTACTTCTTTGCACTTTCCCTTCCCTTGAACATTTTATGAAAACGTTTACCACTCTCTATTCCATATGCTGATAATTGACTTATTCGGGATACCAAATGAGCAAGTATAGTTTCCCAATCGTGTATTAATAGAAAAACATTTGACTTACTTCCCAATTTAATTTTTTTTGGTATATTTTATTCTAAAATTGTTCATCTTTACTCTGGCAGTTCATAAGTAAAATTTTAAAAACTTTGAAAATATATATTTCATTATTCTGTTTGATTTCATAAATCCTAGATGATTGAATAACAACAATTGAGAAGTATCATCCCATTTGAAATTATGTAAATTACAAACATAACAATAATGGAAAGCAGATGCTAAATATTATAAACAGAAATTAAGCTTTCACCTAGATGGTGGTGGTAATTAGCAAGGTATAAGAATACATAAAATAATATTTAGAGATCAAATCACAAAATAACCGCAAAATGGAGATTCAGTATAGGGTGAAGTCAGATACCCCAGGTTCAAATGATGGCTTTGACACTTACTAGCTGAGCACATTGCTTAAGTGAAGCCTCACCTCTCCCCTCCATTAGATGGCTGCGATGGTAGTGTCAGCTTGAGGATTAATTGGGATAATGAAAGTAAAGTTATTGGATCAAATGCCCAACCTAGGCAGTGTCTATTTAGATTACCTCCATTGTGATCATTACCATTCCTGTGGTTCTTTAAGCTCCAAATGCCAATGACTGTATTCTCTATCAGTTATTTTTCTATTACCGATGTAAGTATTATTTCTCTATAGTAAGATTTTGTCATAATGATGGCCTTACAGGTACTGCTGATTCAACAGGGATTCTACTGAGTTCTGTCCTGGAACTGCTGTATTTTCTCTAGAAGTTCATTTTCCCTTGTCCCTTAGCAACCACAGTCAAAATCATTTTTTGATCAGTAACTATGTTAACCAAAAGTGAAACAGCTTACTTAACTAATGCCCAGCTAACAAATTCATTAATAGAGCACTTCCTCTAAATTAAAATTGTCATGTTTAGGTTACAATTTCTTCTGTTTTTCTTATCATGGCATATTTCCCCCCTAGACTTAGTTAAAATTATTATTTTTTATATATTTCATTGATTTCTCACAGAGAGGAAGAGAGAGGGATAGAGAGTTAGAAACATCGATCAGCTGCCTCCTGCACACTCCCCACTTGGGATGTGCCCGCAACCAAGGTACATGCCCTTGACCGGAATCGAACCTGGGACCCTTGAGTCCGCAGGCTGATGCTCCATCCACTGAGCCAAACAGGTCAGGGCAGTTAAAATTATTTTTATTTTAACATCCAGTCTTTATTGAATTTCCATTTATCTTTTATTCTCAAAGTATAGGTGTATTCTAGAATCAGAGAATATTGACATTGGAAGACTCACACCTTAAAATCCTCTTAACATAATCACTTTTATTTTGCAAGCTAAAAATAAACACTCAAAGTGTATGTTCAGGATTACACAGTTTGTATTAGAACCAATATAGCTTTCTGACTTAAATTTAAGTGCTTTTCCTGTTTAGGCTTCTGTATTACAGAAACTGGCATGTTTTGTACTGTGTCAATATAACTCTTCTTTACCTGTGTAAAAATCAGTGAAATATATATATATATATATATATATATATATATATATATATATATATTTCATAGATATATTTTTATTATATATCTACTAGAGGCCTGATGCACAAAATTAGTGCAAGGGGCTCGGTCCTCGCAGCCATGGCTTGCCTCAGCCCTCAAAGCCCCAGCCTGCCTCAGCCCTCAAAGCCCCAGCTTCATCTGGAAGGTCATCTGGAAGGTTGTTCAGCCATCCGGTCTAATTAGCATATTGTGCTTTTATTATAGGTTACATAGATATGTAACAAAAACTTCTTCATCTTAACAAAAAAAGAATATTGTGATTTCACCACAGATGCATTAACTATGTAGGGTATTATTTTTTCTTTTTCTTTTTTTAATGTAGGATAATTGCTATCTATCCTCAATTTTTCTCTTCTTTCTCTATAATTATTTTCCTTAAAAATGTCCACTTAAACATTGTTTTTGAACGAGATTATGGGGAACAAAATTAGGCTATAACTTCCAGTTGTTTTTATCAACTAGAGCCCTTTCAAACCCCAGTGGTCATTTTAAGCCTATTTACTATTTAAAATGAAATCACTCTTCTTTCTCAATGCAAAGTAATTGTTGGGTTTAATTACATAAGCAATTTAGGCCATTACAGTTGGTAATTTATCCTGAGGACAAAGAGACATAATGTGTTACATGAAGTGAGAGAGAACCTAGAGTTACTGCTGTGTCATTGCAGTCTGTAATCACTATGTGTAGAATAATTTTTGTGTGCAAAAATAATTTTTTTAAGTCACATATCCCCCACTTAGTACAAAGGTGATGGTGGTGTGAATTGGAAAGTTCCTGCTCTCAGAGAACTTTCTAGGAAATTTCACAGTTGGTCTGGAGCTTAGTGTCTTTCCTTAATAAGGAAATGCCCATGAATCAAAAGGAAAACTGTACTGCTTTAACTTTGAAAATATTTTGTCCATACTGATATAGGCTGTGCTAAGTTGACTGGACAACACAAACCAAACCAAAGCAGACAAGGAAAATATCAAGCTTTTCTATTTCTAATGTGACACTAGTGTCAGTTTGTATACATATTCACATTTTCCTATTTTTAAAAAATTGTGCTCATTTGGGTAATATGCTTTTACCTTGGGGAAATTATATACGTCTTCCAGGGGAATTGTGTGATAATGACCCATTTCTCTTTATGCCTCGTTTGCCTTTATTTTGATCATAATGTTTTGATTCTCTTATCCCTGACAAGTCCTAGTTTGTTTGTTCTTTATACACATTCTGTTACTTTTAAAATCCTAGCTCAGTATAGGGAAATATATTTTCCTTCATCAGCAGCCTGCAAATAGCAGATCTTTTACTTACATAGGTTTTCAATCAAAAAGATGTTTCTCATATTCTCTAATAAGAAGGGGAAATAATTGATTTAATTTTGTTTCATGAAAGTAGCTCTTTAATTATGGGAGATTTCCTCAATTTTATTGAGCTATTTCAAGTGAGTGAGGAAAGAGTCATTGATAGGAAACACAGTGACTGTATTAGACCAATTTTTGGAGTTAAAAGCTTGTCCAAGTTTTATACTTGTATTTTTTTAAAAAAAGAAAATTGTGGAATGAATTAATGGCTACCAGTGGCATTTAGATTCCTTACTACTATTCCTTATTACCACTCCTATTCAGGTAAGAAGAACTGACTAATGAGATGTCAAATGTACCCCCTAGAAAACAAAATGAAAAATGTTTACTTGTAAGTTTATCCTAACTCTACTTGACGTATGTACACTATAGGCTGTTTAGCTGGTAGAATGACTATAAGAGAAGTTTATTTCTTTCTCAGCTTCTGTGTGGCTGTTTTTTTTAGCTGAATCATTTATTTTTGATAAGCTCTTTACCTCACTTTGTTCTAGAATATAGTATTTAGAGTAGAGAGATTCAGAGTAAATTTTGACATGATGCTTTATATCCTTCATGTTTGCTTATATGACTGCGTTTGGATCGACTGAGGCGTTTAGCATGCTGACTGCGAAAGAGATGGTTTTTAACTGTGTGAGATTTGAACTTCACATCTTTCAAGCGTGGAAGCATTAACACTCCAACAGTGTTAAGCTCTTTATACCCACTCGTTTCCCCTCTTTTGAGTTCTGGTGAATTTTCTACAATTGCTTCCATTGGCACTTTTGAACATCAGTGTGTCAGTCCTATCAACATAAGTATGGTCTTACAACTGGATTAACCATTGATCTATGTACCTCCTGAATATTGACTTCTAATTTTAAAGGTAAATCTATTAATAACACTTTCATTTGTTCATCGTCAGAAAGGACAAGACCAGGAAACCAGTACTAGGTGTGAGGTTTAACAGTCCAGAAAAGAGAAATGTAACTTTGAGGGATTTTAGAAGTTCACTTTTTAAGATGTGGAGCCAGCGAGATAGGGAAATCATGAACTTTGGCTGTATAGCAAAAAGAATAAATATATAAAATTTATGTATAAAATTTATGTGCAAAATTTATAAAATGTTCTTCCAGAAGTTCACTTGTCATTATAAACTGTGGTGGTTTAATTTTTCTTTTTACTCTTCAGGCTTGATATAAATTTGACATTATGTGCCATGATTGCAGACATTAATTTGCTAGGCATTAGTCTATATACTACAAAGGTCAGCTGCATCCAGTTCAGCTGCATTAAATAGGTAATATATTTTGTTTAAAGTTTTAATTAAACCCAGGGCCTGAAGATATATGGTCCCTGTGGGGAGTTCTAACACTTTCATGGCAATAATAAGGCAATAATAATGGTTGGGTCTAATGTCACTTGCTTTCCTGGAAATATGATATGAGACAGTTGATTATATTTCATTGCTATTAAAACCACACAAGTCCACCTGTTAACATTAATTCTTACTTTGGCCTGTTTAATGGTAAAGGAAAAGATTGGTGCTTAAAGACTTTACTTATAAATTCAGTTATGAGAAAATGAATACACTAAAATTAATACTTAATTATATCTTTCTTATTCTCTGATTCCCAAATAGTTTCAATATGTTCTGCTTGGGAAAGTTGTTTTCTGAGGCTTCAATAAAAATAAATGAGAAGAAAGTATACATTTTACTCTTTCTTTGGGAAATGCCCATGGAATGAACCGTTTACTAAAGGTTGTGGGGTTGTCTCATCAAATTGAGGTAATATAATGTTATACTTGGAATATTATTAACTAGATTTCAAAATCTGGCATTCTTCAAAGATGACATAATCATGAGGGCGAAGACAATTTTGTATGAAGGATATAGTTATACATATTTAGAGTAGGCAAGTAATAAAAATTAAGTTAAGTTTAAATATAGTTTAGTGTTAAATATATTTAACTGTATGTACTTAGCTATGTGTGTACTTATGTCTGCTTTTCCTAATATATAAGGAAAAGATTTTTTTCTATATAAAAATCTCATTTAACTCCTCTAGTGAGCTGTTCTTTAGTTTTAATTATATCTCCTGTAGAAACTGTTATACTCAAATTGAATAAAGAGTTGAAGTAGAACTTACAAAGTTTTGTTCCAGAATATGTCTTTTTTGCCCACATGCTAATTATGTGTATTCATTTTTTGAACTGTCATTGGGTCTTATTTTCAAGTGTTCATTAAAAATAGGATGAATTTCATTAACATTAATATAAAATTATAGTATAAATAAATTATTCATTACATATTATGGAGACATATTGCTTGATCCAGAAATAAATATGAAATGTATTCATAAGAAGATGTTTGTAAAGCTGAAAAAGCTTTCATTTTATATACTCTTTTGACATTTGTCTGCAAATGTTCAAGTCCTGTTTCTCTGAATACTACTATTTTCATTAATTCTTTCCAGGCTAGTAGAATATTTACTTATACTTTATATTTACTTATACTTATATATACTTTTCTCTGGTATAAACTTTTTTTTTAACTAAACACAATTTAGCACTTCCTTGGTATTTCTAGTGTTCTCTAAATTATATTAAGCCATTTCATTTTCTCCACTGTAATTCTTTCTCTCTTTTTTATTTTTATTTTTCATTGAGTTGAGAGAGAGAATGATGAAGAGAAAGAGAAATATCGATTTTGTCATTCCACTTATTATGGATTCATTGGTTGATTCTTGTATGTGCCGTGATTGAGTATTGAACCTGCAACCTTGGTGTATTGAGATGAAACTCCAACCAACTGAGCTATCCAATCATTCATTGCATGGCCCATTGCATTCTCTTGAGGACAGTATTATATTTGGGGGGAAAGATTCATCAACTCCACCAACCTACACAAGAATATACAGCCCCCCCTCCCCCCCTCCCCCACCCCAGCCACACACGCAGTCTCCCTTTTTCTTTTTTTGGAAAATGCTGAACATTTAACAGGGTTAGCTCCAACAGTGGTTGATTAATTATTTTCAGTGATTTAGTTCTTTGAAAACATAAAAGGAATTGATTAGCCTAGAGAGCTTCAGGACCCCCTGTTGCAAGTAGAGAAATATTGACACAGGATCCTGGCTTTTTTCCAAGTTAAATTTTGATGGCACATCAGTTGTTTCCTGTATATAACCTCACACTAGAAATTAGGAACCTTTTCAACTTTCACCGAAGTTTAAACCCTTTCTTGATGTGTTTTACTTAATGAAATATGTATTTGCTCCCCCACCCCACCTTTCCTCTTTTTTGATTAAAACTATTCTTTCAGACTTTATTTCCCTTAAGTTTGATACTACCGGACTTAGTGAAGTATTAAATATTGATGTTTTTCATAAGCCTCCTTAATTTTAAGATTTGAGTCATATTTCATTTTATTTCCAACTCCTCCACACAAATGGAAAAGTTATTGAAGTCTGTCGTCAGATACTAAATAACCTCTCTTATTTCTGTAATCATTTAAAATTCTTCATCTTTTTCTGCTCTGCACATTAGCTATTGAGGATTTCCTAATGGAATTAATATTTGTAAGGCAGGTGGACTATGTTATTTCTATAAAGATAAGATAAGGATATAAATATAAGATTTCCAAAATTTGAGAGCCAATAGTTATAGTAAGTTTATGATATAAATAATTTAACAAAGCCAGACTTCCTAATGTTTCTGTGTGAATGCTAACACTATGAAGTAAAAAGTGAGAATTAAAATTACAGCAAAGTTAAGCTCTTGAAATAATAGACTCCTGATGTCATATGGTTCTGACAAACCACAGATTCTGGAAGAAGTATATACTTGATAAAAATCCAAGTTGATATATAATGTGATCAAATATTTATCAGATATTTCTCAAACTCTTTTGAGCCAGAGGCTTCTGAACTTAGGTTGGAGGACTGACCATGAGATAAAGGGCTTTATGTCTGGTTCTACACATCTCAGAGTCTAGTTGGGATTAGGAAGCTTATAATTGTTCAGTTAGGTACTCCAGGCACATAAACAAAGGTGGGGGGAGTTTGGATAAATGAAGAATTGAGTACTAATCTATCTATACTAATAAAAGGGTAATATGCTAATTATACCGGAAGACCTTCCAACGTCCTTCCAGACAATGGCATGGTGGCGGAGGTGAAGCAGAGGTGGTTAGGGGCAAGCAGGGTGGAGGGGGGCAGTTGGGGGCAAACAGGCCAGCAGGCAGGTGAGTGGTTAGGAGCCAGCGGTTCCGGATTCCAAGAGGAATGTATGACTGCCAGTTTTGGCCCAAGGTTGGGCCTAAATTGAGGTGACCAGACATCCCGTTTTTGGCGGGACAGTCCCGATTTTTAACAGTTTGTCCCATGTCCTGCAGCATTTTAAAAAAGTCTCGATTACTCTTTGTAATATTTTAAGTAATAATTTTAAAAAAGAAAAAAAAAAAACCCTCTCCCCCAGGTCAATGGTGTACTGCTTTAAATCTGGTCACCTTAGCCTAAACCTGCAGTCAGACATCCCCCGAGGAGTCCCAGATTGAAAAGCGTGCAGGCTGGGCTGAGGGACACTCCCCACCCCCATGCACGAATTTTGTGCTCTGGACCACTAATTTTACATAAAGGAAATCAGTTTGTAAAAATTTTCTTCTTAAATTGACAAATTATAATTCCATAGCAATAAACATTTCAATAAGAATTTTATCAAAAACTTGACAAAATATTTTGATAGTTTATCTGATAGACTTAACAGGAAAATAGAGCAAATGAGGGGAAGAATAATTTGTTGTACTCAATATTAAAATATTTTAAAAAGCTATAGTAACTAAAGCAGTGTTGTACTTGTATAAGAACAGAAAACCAGACAGAAATGAAACCCTAGAAACAGATAAAAATCTACAAAACATTTTTGTAGGCAATAAATATAGAATTAAATATTGGTAAGGGAAGGCACTTCTTATGAAAGTTGATCTGGGATAATTGATTAAATGTTTGGGAAGAATAAAATCCAATACTTGCCTCATACCATAGGACAAAATTTATTTCCTATGAAATAAGTAGCCAGTTCTAATAATGAAATTATATAATTAGGAGAGAATGTATGATCCTATGATGAAAAAAATATTTTTTGTACAAAAAAGATAGTGATAAACCTACAAAGGAAAACTCAACTTGATTTGCATACATAAAATTAAAATAGTCTGAAACAAAAAACTATTTAAATCATCTTTTGCAATATCATAAAGGAAAGAATACAGAAATTAAAAAATGATTTACATCCATTAAATAATAACTTGAACATAAAAATATTCATGGGTAAAATTTTGTGAAAAAATTGTGAAAATTTGTGTATTTCCATTAATAATTAAAATAAAAACTTTAAATGAAAGCATTTTTATCTTTACCAATGGAGATTTTATTTATTTTTATTTTAAAAAAATCTTTATTGTTCATATTATTACAGTTATTCCTCTTTTTTCCCCCATAGCTCCCCTCCTCCAAGTTCCCACCCCAACCTCTGCCCTCTGTCCTCATCCATAGGAGTTCGATTATTGTCCATTCTCTTCCCGCACCCTCAACGCCCCTTTCCCCCTGAGAATTGTCAGTCCAATCCCTTTCTATGCCCCTGATTCTATTCTATTCACCAGTTTATTCTGTTCATCAGATTTTTTATTCACTTGATTTTTATATTCACTTGTTGATAGATATGTATTCATTGTTCATAATTTTTATCTTTACTTTTTCTTCTTCCTCTTCTTAAAGGTAACCGTTCAGCATTTCATATAATACTGGTTTGGTGGTGATGAACTCCTTTAGCTTTTTCTTATCTGTGAAGCTCTTTATCTGACCTTCAATTCTGAATGATAGCTTTGCTGGGTAAAGTAATCTTGGTTGTAAGTTCTTACTATTCATCACTTTGAATATTTCTTGCCAGTCCCTTCTGGCCTGCAAAGTTTCTGTTGAGAAATCAGCTGACAGTTGTATGGGTACTCCCTTGTAGGTAACTGACTGCATTTCTCTTGCTGCTTTTAAGATTCTCTCTTTGTCTTTTGCTCTTGGCATTTTAATTATGATGTGTCTTGGTGTGGTCCTCTTTGGGTTCCCTGCGCTTCTAAATACTTATTAAAACTACCAACATTTTATTAGTTATATAATTGATTTTTTTCAGTATGTAAAATAAATTCTGGAAAAACACTAAAATTTATCAGTTGCTATCTATGAGTGATAGAATTAATACAATGTAATAAAATTGTGACCTTTCAGACTTTATGTAATGAACAGATATACTTTTAATTTGATAGCAAATATATAAATATTTAAAAATAAAAAAGGAATTATCAGGACTTGATTGGGATATAGTCACTCTTAAATATATTATCTAGAAAAATCCATGAACACAGCAGTTCTTTTTTTTTTTTAATATATTTTATTGATTTTTTACAGAGAGGAAGGGAGAGGGACAGAGTTAGAAACATTGATGAGAGACAAACATCAATCAGCTGCCTCCTGCACACCCCCTACTGGGGATTTGCCTGCAACCAAGGTACATGCCCTTGACCAGAATCGAACCTGGGACCCTGCAGTCCCTAGGCCGACTTCTCTATCCACTGAGCCAAACTGGTTAAGGCCACAGCAGTTCTTTTTAAACTGACTAGGATATTCTCACTGATTTAAGTAATGAGTATAAATTACACAACATTGGTGATTCTACAACTGATCATCTATATCATTTTAGAGACAAAGGAGTTATTTATTCTTAGTCCCTCATTTTGTAGGTGATAAAACCAAGGCCCTATAAATAAATTACTTGTTCACAATCATACAGCTACTTAATAATAAAGTAAAAATTTGAAACCCCGTCATCTCATTATTATTTTGTTATATAATTTATAATTTAATTAATGCTGCATCATAATTGTAAATGATTTCAACAGGTAGATGAAACAAATTAAATTAATCAATTAATTAAAATGGTTTACTTTATTTTAAAATTATGTGGCAAAATTAATTTCTTTTTTTATTTTATTTTATTTTTTTTTTAATTTATTTTTATTGTTCAGATTATTACAGTTGTTCCTCTTTTTTCCCCCATAGCTCCCCTCCTCCCAATTCCCACCCCAACCTCTGACTTTGCCCCCCCCCATTGTCCTCATCCATAGGTGTACAATTATTGTCCAGTCTCTTCACACATCCCCAACACCCTTAACCCCCAAAAATTGTCAGTCCACTCCCTTTCTATGCCTCTGATTCTATTCTATTCTCAAAGGATACCTTTCAGCATTTCATATAATACTGGTTGGGTGGTGATGAACTCTTTTAGCTTTTTCTT
>PVJC01002251.1:0-81529 GCA_004026665.1 Murina feae | reverse complement strand
GAGGGAGAGGGAGAGGGAGAGGGAGAGGGAGAGGGAGAGGGAGAGGGAGAGGGAGGGAGAGAGAGAGAGAGAGAGAGAGAGAGAGAGAGAGAGAGAGAGAGAGAAGGAGAGCAGGAAAGGGAAGGGAAGGGAAGGGGTGACTGGGGCTGAAACCCAGGTATGTGCCCTTGACTGGGAATTGAACCCCAGACCTTTTGGGCCGACGCTCTAACCAAAACTCAGCCAGGCAACACCTGGATTTAAATTCTGCTCCCATCACTTATTAACTTTGCAGTTCTGGCCTCAGATTCTTCCTCTCTAAAGTGGAGATATTATGATGATGATGATGATTAGATAATCCAATGCAATTGTATAGTGCTTGGCTTAGTGCCTAACCCCTGGTAAATATCCAAACCAGTATTAGGTTGGATTGTATGAAATCACCATTTCAGTAATTCGAATATCAGCAATTTTGTATGGTTTAACCTAATTGTGTATTTATTATTATTCATTTTTTGCTCGGTTATAAATCATCATAGTGTATAAATGACTATGTAGTGGACGTGTGCTCTGAGTCAGGTGAGGCAAGCCTGTAGAGTCAGAAAAGTATCTGGAAAAAAGAAACAAGCTTGAACCAGATGGGGCCCCATCTTCTCCTCTCATTAACCCCATGACCTTGGGTGAGCCACTTAACCTCTGAGCCCCTTGCATCATCTGTGCTATAGATACAATAATCCCTTCTACTTCACTGGACATTGGTGAGGCTAATATCAGGTGATGGATATAATTGCTTTATAAACTGGAAAGCACTGTACTCATGTGTTGAGCTTGATATGAAGAGTTTTTAAAGGCAGTGAGATTTGAGTCTGGGCTTCAAACAGACCATAACTAGGTATAATTTAATATCTCTCCTAAGTCCTTTCATCACAGTTTTACATTTAAAGTATAGCATTAGCTCCTAAACTCAAATTGTTGCTTAGAATCAAGTTACACTAGTCAGGTTTGTGTCTAAGGCCTACAACCTTCAGGCACTATAGGGACCATCTGGTAACTAAAGAAAAATCATCTAATTACAAAGGTAATTGGTTTGCAGCCAAATCAGTGTTGGTAATTGGTTTGCAGCTAAATAGTTAAAATTTATCAGGCTCTTTTAATGATTGATGCAGTTTTATCTTTTTACATGAATTCTCATTGAAACCTTGAAAAATCCTGATATAGATAGGTATCATCATTATCCCCCACTTTACAGATGAGGAGACTGGAGCAAAAAGAAGTTAATAAATAGGAATTGGCAGAACTGTACTGATGAGTTACATTGCCTGAGCACCCTCAATAATAGAAGCACCCATTCCCAGGTGGCCCAATAAAAGGGCTCAAGAGCCATCTTTCAAGGGCAGCTATAGTTGTTCAAACTACTACTACTGTACTTGCGGATGCAAGTCCTCCCACAATCTGTCAGGGAAAGCTAAGTTCTGCTGGTGACTTGCAGGCTGTTGGAATGGCTCTCCACTCCATCTTTGCTGTCAGCCTTCCTGAACTCTACTGAAGTGAGAGCCTTTGCTCTTACCTCCTCTCTTTTGTGGGGACTCTATGCTGTGAAAAGTAATGATCACCTTGATTGCTTTCCCACATATTTTGAGCCTGTGCTCTCTGGAAAGATCTTCTAGCTCTTTGTGGGACTAAAGGTTTGGCTCAGATTCAGCAGATAGCATGCCTTTGTAGCAATCCCAGACAGGATAAGTTCGGCTCCTATATCAGAAACACATAATAATGCCAAGAAAGAGCAAAGTATGTTACTCACTCACATAACAGTCCAAGAGGAGTATCCCAGGTGGTCGGTGGTTTCTGCTTCATGCAGTCATCCAGGGATGCAGGGTCCTCTGAGTTGTTCCACCATTCCCTAGGCAGTGCTTTTAACATTTTCAATCCATTCCAGACCAAACATTTTAAATATTAAAAATGATAGGGAAAAACCCCTAAAGACATACTAAATGTAAGTCTAAAGCATTTTTAGACACTACCAATGTAATGTTACTTACATAAGTTGTTTTAAGTTACCCAATATACCCTTCAATTACTATACTTGTCTCATGAGGGACTGGTGCTTAAAAACCCTTTCTGTGGCACTAGCTTGAGTGTCATCATCCACTTCATGACTGAAGTTAGGTTGCATTATGTTCAGGTTATAGTCATAGGAAGGGAGAACGGGATGTGGAGGATGACCTGCCCCTCTCTATGATCATTTTTTTATATATGAAGTCAGGCTTATTGAAATGTAATTTGCATAAAATAAAATTTACCCTTCGACCCTAGCATTTTGCTTTTTTCCAAATGCCGTATAGGTAATTGGAATCATACAATATTTAACCTTTTGAGTCTGGCTTTATTTTTTCACCTAGCATTATGCCTTAGAAATTAATTTATATCCTTGCATGTATCAATTAATTGCTTTTATCTGGATATACAATTATTTCTTTTAAAATATATATATTTTATTGATTTTTTACAGAGAGGAAGGGAGAGGAATAGAGAGTTAGAAACATCGATGAGAGAGAAACATCAATCAGCTGCCTCCTGCACCCCCTACTGGGGATGTGCTCACAACCAAGGTACATGCCCTTGACCAGAATTGAACCTGGAACCCTTGCATATGCAGGCCTATGCTCTATCCACTGAGCCAGACCAGTTAGGGCTATAGTCATTTCTTTATTCATTTTCCTGTTCATTGGTGCCTGCACTCTAGTTTTTGGAGTTAACACAAGCATTTGTATGGAAGTCTTTGTGTGAATATATGGTTTCATTTCTCATAAGTCAATACCTAGGAGTGGGTTTGCTGAGTCATATAGTAAATGTGTATTTAGCTATATAAGAAACTGCCATACTGTTCCAAAGTGGTTGTACTGTGGTGCACTGCCACCAGGAAAGTATGAAAGTCTGAATTGCTCTGTATCCTACGCAGCACTTGGTATTGTCAGCTTTTTTATTTTAGCCATTCTATCTAAGAATTGTGGAGTCATGGTATCTCGTTGTGGCTTTAACTTGCATTTTTGTAATGACTAATTGTATCGAACAGCTTTTCATGTTCTCTTTTGCCAGACTTACCTCTTCTTTGGTGGAGTGTCCAACTTTTTATTTTTTTGCCAGTTTTTAAATTGGGTTGTTTGTTTTCTTATTATTGATTTGTGAGAGTTATTTATATATTCAGGGTACCAGTCTTTTATCAGAATGTATCTTAAAAATATTTTCTGCCCTAGCCGGTTTGGCTCAGTGGATAGAGCGTCGGCCTGTGGACTGAAGGGTCCCAGGTTCAATTCTGGTCAGGGGCATGTGTCTTGGTTGCATGCACATCCCCACTGGGAGGTGTGCAGGATGTTGCTGATCGATGTTTCTCTCGTCGATGATTCTAACTCTCTATCTCTCTCCCTTTCTCTGTAAAAAAATCAATAAAATATTTTTAAAAATATTTTTTCTGCCAGTTTATGGTTTATTTTTTTTTCATTTCTTTAGTGTCTTTTGAAGAGCAGAAGTTTTTAATGTATGGAAAAATCTAATTTATCCTTTTTTCTTTTATGGTTGATGCTTTTTTTTAGTTTTATTTAAGTAACTTCTGACTAATCCAAGGTCACAATGAATTTTTCCTTATGTTTCCTTCTACAAGTTTTATAATTTTAAGTCTTACATCTTGAGGTAATTTTTGTACATTGAGGTTTTGGTAAAGGTTAATTTTTATTGTATATGGATATCTAATACTCTTTGTTGAATTAGCTTGGCACCTTTGTCTAAATTCAATTGACTATCAATGTGTGAGTGTATTTTAGGGTTACTTATTTGGTTTTATTAATTTCTTAGTCCATCCTTTCACAAATACCCTATTGTCTTGAATGGAGAGACCTGGAGAGAATTATGCTAAGTGAAATAAGTCAGAGAAAGGCAAGTATCACATAATCGCACTCATATGCAGAATCTAACAAAATAAACTGATGAATGGAGTGGGTCCAGAGGTAGTCAACCAATGACTTTGTATGCACATATGCATAACCCATGGACACAGACTATATATAGGGTGCTGAAGGCCTGGGACAAGGGGCATGGGTGGGCTGGAGGAGGTCTATGGGGGACATATGTAATACTTTCATCAATAAAAAATTATTAAAAAACAACAACAACCTAACAATCCCCAAATGCCCTATTTTCTTGAAATCAGGTGATATGCAAACTCCAACTTTGTTTTAAATTGTAGATGTAGATGATTTTGTTGTCTACAGATAAAGACAGATTTATTTTTCAAATCTGTATGTATTTTATTTCTTTTCCTTGATTTATTCCACTGGCTAGATCTTTAGCATAATCTTAACTAATAAAAGCATAATATTAAAATTAACCGTTTCTCTGGGATGGGGGTAAGCCACACCCACCAGCCAATCAGAATGGCTTTATGCAAATTAGCTCAGGCAAGATGGCGGCCGGCAGCCCTGGAGGTGTAGTGCCAGTGGCAGGGTGAGCGGGATGTGGGGGTGGGAGGGAGGGAGATGGCATGGTGGCGGGTGGTGTAGGGTGGGGAGTGATCAGCAATCAGCGGGTGGCAGTTGGTGTGGGGGTGGGGAGCGATCAACCTGGTGATGGGTGGTGTGGGGGTGAGGAGCGATCAGCCTGGTGATGGGTGGTGTGGGGGTGAGGAGCGATCAGCCTGGTGGTGGGTGGTGTGGGGGTGGGAAGCGATCAGCCTGGTGATGGGTAGTGTAGGGGTGGGAAGCGATCAGCGGGGTGGCGGTTGGTGTGGTGGTGGGTGGTGTGAGGGTGAGGAGCAAGATCAACCGGGTGATTGGTGGTGTGGGGGTGGGGGGCGCGATCAGCGGGTGGCAAGTGATGTGTGTGGGGTGGGTGGGGCGAGATGTGCGGGTGGCAGGTGGCAGGTTATGTGGGTACAGGCTGGGCTGAGGGACCCCCGAGTGCACAAATTTTTGTGCACCGGGCCCCTAGTATTTAATAGGAGTGATGAAAGCTGTCTTCACTGTTCTTGATTGTAGGGGGAAAACATTGTCTTTTTACTTTAAGAATAATATGAGCATAAGTTTTTCATAAATGTCTTTTATCAGGTTTGTAGCTATTCCTAGATGGCTGAGAGATTTTATCGGGAATTTTATCAAAATTGTAAAATGATTTTTCTATTTCTATTATAATGATTACCTGGGTTTTCTCTTTTAGTCTGTTGATATGGTATAAATTACATTGACTAATAGCCTTAGTGAAGCTATCTAGGCCTGCAGATTTCTTTGCAGGAAGGCTTTAACCAAAATTTCAACTTTTAAAATAAATATAAGATTATTTAGGTTACCTAGTTCTCTTCAATTAAGCTTTTGTAGTTTGTATCTTTTAAGGAACTTATCTAATTAATCGAATGTATTGGCACAAAGTTTATAATATTCCTTTATCCTTATAACGTTTGTGATCTGTCATGTCCCCTTTTTTATCTTGATTGGTAATTTATGTCCTGTACTTTATTGGTCTATTTAGTTAGAAGTTTATCAACTTTATAGGGTTTTTTCCTCACAATAATTTAATGTTTTCATCAAAGAACAACCTATACATATAAAACCCTAATATGCAAATAGACCGAACAGTGGAACAGCTGAACAACTAGTCACTATGATGTGTGCTGACCACCAGAGGGTGTGCGTGGAACATGGTGGGCATCAGCAGGAGGCAGCAGAGCGCAGAACATGGCAGGTGGCAGGTGTGGCAGGTGGCAGGTGTTGGCTGTAGTGGGATGGTGGAGCAGGTGAGTGATGGCGCCAAACCAAGGTGGGGTGCTGATCACTGTCATCAGGGCGAGCCTCTGGTGATTACTGAAAATTCTTTGCTTCTGTGCACCATAGTCCTGCCCGGCACTTGCACGTGCTGTCAGCACTGGCCCTGCTTGCACCCACTGCCGGCGCCTGGCACTAGTCCCGATTGCTAGGCACCATTAGCACATGCAAGTGGTGGCTGCTGGCCTCAATAACCTCTGAGGGCTTCTCCACCTGCGCCTGCTCCTGAGGGGTGATTAGGGCCGGCAGCTGCCACTTGCACCCGCTGCTAGTGCTGACCCTAATCGCTTTGCACCATCAGTGGATGTGAGTGGGGCGGGCACTGTCAGCACATGGGAGTGGTGGCTGCGGTGGGAACAGGGCTGCCCACAGATAGGGGACAGGGGTTGGGAGTGGGGGAGTGAGGACTGCAGCGGGAGAGGCTGGGCGGGTGTGTGGAGGATGGGCCGAGACCCGTCCCTGTGCCCACCATAGCCTCGTGGCTCATAGTTCCTTTCAAGGTGCACGAATTCGTGCACTGGGCCACTAATCTAACAAAAGAGTAATATGCAAATTGACCCTCCATTACACCTAAGCCATGCCCACCAACCAAGCCATGCCCACCAGCCAATCAGAGCTGTATGTAAATTAACCCAGCCAAGATGGTGGCCGACAGCCACAGAGCTAGAGCAAACAGGAGACTTCCATTGTACCAGTGATGGAGGAAACTGCCTGCCTAGGCTGGCTGGGCCTCTGGCTCAGTGCAATAGTGTTTCAATTATAGAAGCCACGGAGCTGAAACAAACAGGAGGCTTCATTGCCTGTCTAGGGCTCCACTCAAGGCAACAAAGTTTCAATTATAGAAGATAAATCCCAGAAACCTGATTCCAGCCAGTCTCGCTGGGAGGTTGAGCCAGTGGGAGCTGTGGGAAGCCTGAAAACGACCCTCAGCCCCTCACCCAGGCTGGTCAGGCACCCTAGTAGGGACCCTAACCCTGAAGGGACTGTGGGCAGCCTGAAAATGGCCCTCAGCCCCTCACCCAGGCTGGCCACACCCCCATGAGGTGAGGGTTCCCACTTGGGGGGCTTGGCCAACCTGCAAACAGCCATCAACCCCTCACTTAGGCTGGCCAGGCACCCCAGCAGATGGACATTCCCTGAGGGGTCCCAGACTGCGAGAGGGCGCAGGCTAGGCTGAGGGACCCTCGAGTGCACAAATTTTTGTGCACCAAGCCCCTAGTTTATATATAAGACAAAAATTAGGTAGGCAAACAAATAGAAAATTTGTAGCAAAGGAAAGAAAATTAGTACACATGGCAAAATATTATCCCCCACAGGTTATTTATATAATGCTATTTAAAACAGCAGCGAAGTCTCATTTTATAACTAATAAGTCACAAATTTTAAAATTCACATCCGTGCTGACTAGGTTGTGGTCAATAAATATACTTTATTGGTGACAGTATAAACTGTTTTGGCAAACAATTTGCAGCACACTTAAGAGAAAATAATAAACTTCATATGTCTGTTCTATGTGATATTGGGCTTCCTGTAATTCAACATTTACAGTGTTGTCTCCCTAACCTCCCATAGTAGTCAGAACTAATTCCAGGTTCAATCCTTTCCAATGTATCTCATAATATCAGTTACCTGGGCATTATCTGACATACTCACATATGTATGAAAATGTTAAACCCTGGTCTAAGAAATATGAGCATAGGAAAAGGATAACACAAAGGAATTAGAACTGAAGTATGAAGAAGGGATGTGGGATCAAAATAAGATACTCAAAATCAGATTAGGTCATGTCAGAGCTTTCAAGATTCAGAGTTTAGAGACACTGGTGATATACCTATAGACACTAACAACTATTCTTAGAGTGTTTATTCGCACAACTTTTGAGTTCTTAAAGAAATGCTATCCGTTTTAACTAGAAAGCAGAAGACACTGTAAAACACAATAATCATTACATTTTTAGTCGTTTTGGTAGAACGGATGGATCTAATTTACTTATACCAATATATATTTACATCAGACTGAAGGAAAATATAAATTTGGTTTTGTCTGTTGGCTCCTACATTCTCATTCACCAATAGATTGTTATTGATTGGATTATGAATAGGCTGACAAATATCTCTGAAAATATTGGGAGACTTCAGGTAAACTTGCATCAGAGAGCAGCATGCAACACACCTTTCTTTTAAGCTTCTACTAAAATATAAAGTTAAAAAAGCTCTACAAGTGGACAGATCAATTAATAAGCATATAGAAACATGAGATTCAAACATCATAAAATGGGAAATAGATCTTGAAAGACTTCTGTCATTTTTAAAAAGTTTCTGGCTGTAAATTTTTGCCAGAGACCAGTCATTGCCACTTAGTAGAGAAATGTGCCTGAAGGCTGGTCGACCTTAATTCCCCTGAATAGTGGGGAGCTATTCACCCATCCTTTAGATGGAGACTTTAATAGTTAAAGCAGCCCTCCACCTCTGTTACTGATATGTAAATTCTTGTTGCCTCTTTGTTGTTGGAGTTTCCTGCCCTTAGGATAAGGATGTGGTTGTTTTCCCCTTTGCCTTAATAAAAGCTTTGAGCAAGACCTGTGTGGTGGGCAATCTTACCCACTAGTGGAAAGATGCCACGCCTGGTCCCCATTATTCTAAATTAATTTTCTTCTAGTCTCTCTCTCTTCATTTTGCGTGTGGCCTCCTCCAGAACTTGAACCCTGAACGGGAACCCTGAACCACGCAGGACATGTAAGGGGCTCCCGCAAATTTTCTCTATTGCTTTCTGTTTCCAACTTCATTGAAGTTTGCTCTTTTCCTTAGTATGTCCTTTTTATTTCTTTTTTCACTGTGACTCTAATTTTACCATCTCTTCTCTGGGTTTTATGGAGATTTACTTTACCCTTCTGTGTTAGCCTCCTAGGCACTGTGTCAACCTTAAAATGGCACAGAAAAGAGAGGCTTGGGAAATTTTACAGGGTTCTCTACAGTTTCCTGCACTTCTTTTTCAGAAATACCTCGTGAATCTCAGTGGTTTCTTTAAAATCTGAAAACCTATTAGATGCAGTTCTTCTGCCCAGCAGAGCCTGGAAATGTAAATTTCCTTTTCCTTAGAGAGGAAGATTCCGGCCTTTGCACGAACTGATGTCCCGGAACCCTCTAGCCACCATTTGCCACATGCTCTGGGCCTGGGTCATGTCATTTCAAGAACAGAGACATACCTGCACTTAGAACTCAGGCCACTGCATCCCTGCAGACTTTGGGGACAAACTCCCCAGGCCCAAGGCTGATCTGGGACCAGTTCTCATCCATGATTTCCATTGGATTCTTTAACATATTAATCAGAGTTATTTTAAATTTCCTATCTGAAATTGTCAATATCTAGATTATATTTGAATCTGGATTTATTGGTAATTATATCTCTTGGGAGTGAGTTTTTTTTTATTCTTTGTGTACTTTGTAATTTTTTATTAATGCTGGGCAGCATTAATAGTAGGAATAGCAGGCACTAAGAAATAATTTTATGTCTAGATATGCCTCTTGGTTGTCATGCAATTAATATGGAGAGACAGTGGTCAGTCAGTCTAGTCAGAAGCTGAGCTTGGTTTGTGTTTTCTTTTTATTAACTACAATGCACCACAGACTTCCAATATTTTCAGAAGTGAGCTTTTGTTACCATGCACTTTTATTGCCAGAGGATTTTTTTTCCGTGATTCTGTTCGCCCTCAGTTTTCAGCCATTCTTTCCTGACTCTACCTCAGATGGGCATTTCACTCTGTGCTCTTGTCTCTCACTAATACTAGACGAATGTTGCTTGTTCTCAATGCTAGGTTCATAAATCTTTGGCAAGCTCTATGACTTCCTGGGTGGGGATTTCCAGCTCTTCATCTCCTAAACTCTGTCTTATTTCTGTGATTGTTCTTGGGAAGGAGTTCCCTGTTTTTCCCTTTGGAGTAACAGACCCTTGCTTACTCTTGGTGTAGGATCCTGACCATTTCCCCAGAAGAGAGGGTGTTTATTATATTATTTTCTCTAAGAGCAATTGATCTTTGCCTTTGTCTTGAGGTTGAGGCAGTTTCCTACCCCTCTATCAGAAATAGGTGGCTTTGGCTTCTGTTTCTTCCTAAAGCAATAGATAATGTCCCTTCTTTGGTGGCTGCTTACTGCTTTAGCTTTGATGATAGTTGTTGTTTTGTGTTTTTTTTACAATTTCAGGAACCTTTATTGAAACCAGCATTCAAATAGTATCTCAAGGGTGAAATTCCGTTTCAGCAAAACCAATTGAACAATTCCAAATATAGCTTTGATGATAGTTTATCTGGGAAAGTGAGTGGGGCTTGTGCCTATTCCCAAACAGCAGTCACCTCCAGGATACCTTTACCACTGAGGAGATGGCCTCTTGTCTTTTTCCCTGGCCTAATATTTCTCGTGAAAGCCCATGGATAAGAGCTTGTGAGTGAGTGTGAATCTTCTGTTCCAAATTGATGTTCTAGTTCACATATTTGGCTTTTAAGATTTTATTAAGATTTTAGCCAATTTCTTCTTATTTGCTTGTATGGCAGCCACTTCTCTCCCCATGCTTTGTCCAAGGTTAAACAGTTCACATGCTCTCTCTCTTCTTGGAGGGGTTCTCCTCTCTTGTACTTTATCTAATTGCCTTGTGACCTCACATCTCTGATTATCAGAAGAAAAGTTATGATTTTGTTAAGATATAGGGATTAAGAAATACAAATTGGCTGTTATAGAATAGTCATGGGGATGTAAAATACAGCATAGGGAATATATTCAATAATCCTATATAGTCCTATATAATAAAGAGATAATATGCAAATTGACCCTCACTCCATTGTGCTGTCACAAGATGGCTGCACCCACAGTGGAGGTGGGGTTCCCATAATGAGCCATAATGAATGATCAGCAGGGACCTGAGGTTGTGTGGCACCAGGCCAGGGTGGGAGACCTCAGGCCACGCCCCCTGCCCGTAGGGGCTTGATGGGGACATTAGGCTGCAACTCCCACCCCGACACCAGGCCAGGGTACCTGAGGCTGCACTGGGGGACCTGAGGCTGTGCCCCCCACCTGGCAGAGCTTGATGGGGAGACCTGAGGCTGCTCCCCCTACCTGGCAGGGCTTTATAGGGGTGGAGCTTGCCAGGTCTGGATCTCGCCCAGTGGGAGTGGGGCTGGCCAGGTCTGGGTCTCGTGTGATTTTGGGGTGCATGTGGGTGGGCAGGGACTTGACTCTGGGTCCCACAGTGTGCCCCAAACTCTAACAGGAGGAAGATTTTCATATACATTTTACTAATTTTCTTTCATCTCTGACACTACTATTATAGAGAAAGGGCAAATAGCAATATTAAAATATTTTCTCTAATTTCCTTTTAGTGTGTGCGAATTTTGTGCACTTGGCCACTAGTATTCTAATAACTAGGCATGGTGCTGGATAGGTGCTGGTAGGATTTATTGAGGTGACCACTTAGTAAGCTATGTAATGTTTGGTCACTGGTATGTATACCTGAAACTGATATAATGATGTGTGTCAACTGTAATTGAAAATGAAAAATAATAAAAAAATATAAACAATTAAGTAAATGGGGGGAAAAAGATTAAAGAAATGATTGAGTGAATGTTTCATTTTGCTATGCCATCCCAATCTTCCCTGTCCTGGTATCCAAAGACTTGGAAACAGTGTGTAAAATAAGACATGTTACACCAGGACAGAAGGAAATAGAGAGATCAGGCTAAATAAATCTTCCCGAATGCCTGATAATTCCTCAGTGAAGATTCTGTTGAGCAAGTCAAACATGGCTGTCAGCAGGAAGTTCTGTGCTCTGTAATTGATTCTTCCAGTAACCTCCAGCCTGCCTTCACAGATGCTAGTAGATGAGCAAGAGTTTGCTGCAGGAAGAAAGGCCCCTGTGCTGAGAAGAAACATCTCTAATCGCCTTTCTTTTACTTGGGAGCTCCAAGGACTGCACATACACATTGCTTCCTTGGAAGAACAGTATTAACTGGCAAGGTTAGGATGTCTCCAGCAGTCCATGTTGTTAAAGGTGTTTCCTTAGATAGAAGGTGCGCTCTGCATCTTGAGTTGTTAGCCTATTTTGCCAACAAAGTTTGGAATATGCTTTGCTCTTCTTTAGTCCCAGGGTTAGTAACGTTTTCTGTTTCAGGGCTGGCTATGTGCAGTTGTGAGACAAAGCTCTACTGCAGCCATGAGCTCCAGGGATATTTGCAGTGTTTGTTTGCTGCTGCTTTTCCCAAGGATTTTGGACAATGATGAACATAGTGGGACGTTCTCTTCCACTGGCCCAAACATGTGTACCTACACCATGGTTGAGCAGTCTCCATAGGGACTCTGCCCTTCTCACAGGTTAGGCCTTAGCCCTTAGAAAGTTGGAAGATAGTTACTTCCAAGCATCGTATGCACAGGAGAGCAGAAGATCTGATGCAGACCATTTGTGTCTTTTGCTATAGGAAAATGCAAAGCTAGTAGAGTGAATTAATTCTGAGACAGACAATAGAGTGGGGCCCCAGGCAGGGTCATTCAAGAGACACACTTTTTCTTTGGAGTTTTTAGCAGAAGCAACTATGTTCCGAATCCTCATAATTTCGGAAGCTTTTCTTGGCAGCTTCTTTGTCTCTGTACTGAGGGTATTTAAAGAAGTACCCAACTTTCCAGAACCTTCCAAAAAGGAGCATTTTTATCTGAAAGAGGGCTCATTACCTATGGCTGGATTTAGTAATGCCTGTTGGGGACTCTGTATATGAATCTGGATCCAACTCATCAGGACATGTGTGTGAAGAGGGAAAACACTTCCACAAGGGAAAATGCAATTCGTGGACTTAGTTCTGGCACTCTGCTTCTATTCACTTCCTAAATGGATATGATTTCTCTAACACTGTAGAATACTATTTTCATAAACTCATTTCTACTCCCTCTAAATAATTATATTCATGAAAAGGGGAAGCCCAGGGTGGGATTAGTTTTGTTCTTAATGTGGGATAACTTGTGAGCTGGGGGAACAGGCAGCAACAGCATTTTCAGAACTATCTTTTGCAAGTGTCCACATTCTGAAATTTAAAACAAAAGCCAATACTGGCCAATTCTGTTTGCTAATTGTCGAACAACAGAAAAACACACTGCAGCCAGAAAAATCCCTATTGAATTTGGGCAACTGATCTCTCTGGCAGCAAATGAAAGCTTTGGCTGTTTCCCCCGCTACCCCAGGACTGACTGAGCAAGCCAGGGCTGAGCCCACTGTATGCTGCCCCCCTCCATTGTGGGCACAGCATGTGTGTGGGGGGAGGGGAGGCGTAGGACTCTAGCTCACAATTTTAGGCAGCTGCACACCTCACCCAGGGACACCACACCAGCGTAATTCATCCCACACCTCACAGCCAGGGTGATCCCAGCCTCAATAGACAACAATTTGGAGGCATTGTTTACAAGTCAATTTCCCCCAAAAATAGGCTATTATAAGAGTGGGCCCTTCTGCTTGCCCAAGCTAGGCCCACCTGTCACTGGGACTTCCTAGCCAGTGGTCACACTGTATTGATCTTTTTAATCCCCCTCTCTTTGAAACACAGAGCCAGCTGATGTGGAGTTCCTCAAAAGAAAGGCCCCTACTGCCCCTACCTCTACAGGTAGCTGAGTATCCGGACTAATTCCCCACTAAAAAGTCTTAATTGGTTTATGGGGAGCCTGAAAGATCTCCCTTGTGTTTATAAGGTGAAAGGAAATGATGGATCATAAACTCCCTAGTCTGTCTTCATCTGACTTTTGGTGGAAATCAGGTGTATTTTATTTTTTAATTGTTTCTGACTGGAGGATTTGAAAGTGGGTGGGGATAGTGTTTCACTTTAGTGGTTGAACAGCCGGGGGAAGAAAAGAAAGGCCGAGAGAGACACCAACATTAGGCAAGAAACTTGGTGACTTAGTTTTTATTTACACGAAACATCAGTACAAAAATGTAAACTTTGATAGCTCATTATAATAGAATAAACTCTTTATGTACAAAAATACATTTTCATATGAATGAAGCATCTTGAATAAATTAAAGTACTCTCCAGCCCAGTGCCTGAATAGCTACCGAGGCAAGAGTCTCAGTTCTTCCTAGACCAAGCCTGCAGTGGTGGGGGCCGGGATCCATAATGCATGAAGCCCACTCCGTGTCTCTCCTTTTTAAGCCTTTTCATTGTATTGTCAGCCGGCTCAAACCGAATTTTCATGCTCGTTTTTCTTCATTAGAGTTCTACAAATTGTAAAATTGACTTTTCACCTCGTCTTCAGGGGCTGATCTGTCCCTTTTCTAAATCACACTGAAGTGGTGGCTGGGGTCAGCTCTGAGCCTGCCACAAAGGAGGTTTTGTGGAGTTCAGAAAGTGCAAAAGGGAAGGCTGTCTAGGGGCGGGCAGGAGGGGCCCCGGGCTGAGGGCTGGAGAAAACAGACCAAGGGGAAGCCATGGCGAGGGTGCAGCGACCTAACAAGCGGCTCAGGTATCCCCCATCCTTTTAAAGCTCCCGCTTCCTCCCTCTGCCTAGACTGGGAGTCCCTAGGTCGAGGCTGGGGCCCCATCTACTACAACTGCCTGTTGCCTGGGGGAAGGGAGAGGTGAAGGTGTCCAAAGAGGGCCTAGTGGTATGGGATGAAACAGGGCGTTGTACGGAGCAAGTCTTTGGGTAGGCTGGGGAAGGAGAAAAGGGGGTCGCCAAGACTGTAGGAGAAGTCTTCAGAGGTGGCAGGGCTACTGGGGTCAGAGAGTGGTGAGGAGGCGGCAGCACATGGGGAGGCGGCAGCACCGGAGCCCCAGGACTCGGCGTCGCTGGTGGGGCTTGGGGGCCCTGGCAGGCAGGGGGCGCACTGTGGTGGCAGGAGGCGGTCTCGGGCACCGCCTCCGGGCAGCCCCTGGTCTGCCAGGCGCAGAGTCTCGGCCAGAGCCCAGATGTAGTTGTAGGCGAAGCGCAGCGTCTCGATCTTGGTGAGCTTGGTGTCGTCGGGGAAGGAGGGCAGCACACTGCGCAGCGCGTCTAGTGCTGCGTTCAAGTTGTGCATGCGGTTGCGCTCACGGTCGTTGGCTTTGACGCGCCGGCTCCTACGAAGCGAGTGCAGCAGTGCCTCGGAGCGCACCCGTGCACGGCCCCTGCGCCGCCGCCGCTCCTGCTCTTCGTCGTGTGCCCGGGGAGTATCAGACACCCCGGGAATCCCAGGTGCGCCCCTGTGGGCCGGCACAGGCGGCCCCGAGACGGAAGCTGACTGTGGGAGCCTGGCACAGTCCTCTTCATCCGTGAGGAATCCGGACAGGTCGCTGCTGCTGCTGCTGCTGCTGCTGCTGCTGCTGCTGCTGCTGCTGCTGCTGCTGGCGCAGTCTAAGTCTGAGAGGCAGGTCTCCAGAGGGGCTGGCATCTCTGCGTCGGGCACGACCGACGCACAGATAAGAGAGCGCTTAGAGGGCAGGAGCTCGGGCTGAGGGCAGGACCGTTGGGGCGCACTTACTTTCCGAACGGCCAGGGCTTACTCTGTGCCCGCTGCGGGCACGAAGACCTGGAAGGGTGCACTGGAAACTTGGCTTTTTCTCCTCGCCTCGCCTGCAGGGGCCACGCTCCAGCCGGTATCCCGAGTGATCTCGCCGGCAATCAGATCAGCTCGTGTGAGTACCGAGTGTGGCACACGACTGGCCTCAGGACCCCTTAAGTATCCGGCACAACAATGGGCGCCCCCCTCCCAGGCCACCTTCGTCCCCGAGGCAGCCCCCGTGAATGGAGCCAGGCGGCAGGTCAGCCCCGTGCGGCGCCTGGGTATTTGCATAATTTATGCTCGCGGGGGGCCGCCCCTGCCCCTCCCCCCGCCCGGAGCGTGCCCGTAATTACCTCGGGCCAATCGGCAGCGTCGCGGCCCCGGAGCGGTCTCCGGGCTTAGCCCGCCAGGGCGTTTCCAGTCCGTGAAAAATGGAGGCGGGGGGCGGCGGGCGATTAGCCGCCAAGGCACGCTCCTCCGGGGGCGGGCGGGGCGCCCCTCGCTGGGGTGGGATGGCCAGGCGGGGCGCTGGAAAGTGTGAGCAGCGCAGCGAGTCGCGGAAACCTGGAGCCAGCTGGGATCCTGGGTTCGCTTCCTCTTTCAGGCCGCTTGATTTTGGGAAAGTGATTTAACTTCACTTTCCCCGTCTGTAAAATGGTGCACAAAGTCTACCCTGTTGAGGTTGATTTGAGGAATTTGAATGCATGAGCACCTCCTTCCTCATTTAGGGCAATTAGGAACTACCCCCTTGGAACTTAGGCTCTGGGCTAGTGGCAGTTCAGAGTACATTTGTGTTGGGGCAGCCACTGGTTAGGGTTAGGCATTGACCAGTGGTAAAAGAGGTGGCCAGCATCCTAACCTATGCATGCCTTCCCTGAGCATGCCTTCAGCTGTGGTTTTACACACACACACACACA
Source organism: Murina feae (assembly GCA_004026665.1). NCBI lineage: Eukaryota > Metazoa > Chordata > Mammalia > Chiroptera > Vespertilionidae > Murina > Murina feae. The sequence continues at coordinate 65,325 of PVJC01002251.1, read as the reverse complement.
CACACACACACACACATGTGCGCCTATTTTCCAAACCTGGTTTTCTAGTCTTCCCACTGAGTGCACAAGAAACCCCATAGTAGATATTTTCCTAGTAGGGCTTTTTTTTCTTCTTGAGTTGGCCATGTTTAATATCTGTGGTTTGCTAAATAAAACACTGAGTTAAATACTTAGATTGCCAAATCACAGTGAGTGACTGAGACAACCCATTATTGTCTGTTTCTGTTTTGTTTGTTTTGGTTTGGTTTGTGGTGGTGTTGTTAATCCTCACCCAAAGGTTATTTTTCCTGTTGGTTTTTAGAGAGAGTGGAAGGGAGGGAGGAAAGGAGAGAGAGAGAGAAAGAGAGACGCCCGTGTGAGATTTTTGCCTCCTGTACCTGTCCCAATTGAGTCTGAGGGTGAAACTACAACCTAGGTATATGCCCTTGACTGGGAATTGAACCTGCAAACCTTCAGTGCATGGGCCTATGCACCAACCACTGAGCACCACCGGCCTAATCTTGTTACCTATTCTTGTTACCTATTTAGTGCTAGACACTAAAATAACAGGAGTGAAAAACTGGCTGATGGGGGTCAGGAAGCTCTGAGTTTTGTAAGATGAGGCTTCAATGCTAGCAGAACCCTTGGAGAGTATTCATCCATCCACTGCACCTTATACATGGGAAACAGATGGAAGACGGAGAGGTCTTTTCTACAGGTTATCCCAGAGATCACTAGTAGTCAAACCTGGACCAGACCCAGGATTCCTTTCAGTCCTCATTCCATGTTTTCCCATTATAATTAATCAATACATATACAGTGGGTGCCTACTGTATGCTGCCCTGTGCCAGGTGTCTGTGGAGAATCAGGCGTATTATATAGTCTTGGGGCAGGAGAGACATGGCCACAGAGAAGTGACCTGCTACTGGCTGAGAGAAGTGCTGAGGGCCCACTAAGAGAACAAATCTAAGGATCATTGTGTACTCCCCAAAGTGAAGGGGGTGTTCAGAAAAGGCTTCCTGGCAGAGAGGGGATTGAGAAGGCCTTGAAGGATAGAAGGGGTGTGAATAGACAATCTAGGTAAGAGGGAGCAGTGGGGAGGACTGTGGCAACAATTTTTTGGCCAGTCTGGTGGGCCTTCTGTGGGGATCCAGTGAGAGGAGAGCAGGGGGCAGCTGGATGGGCCTGGAGTGGCCCTGGTGGCCTTTCTTCTTCCTTCCAGTCTCCTCTGCCGCCTGCCCTCTCTGATAAGGCTGTCAGAGTTGTCCTAGTGGCTTATGCACAAGGGCATCCAGGCAAGTGGTGATTCAAATCTAGCCTCTCTGGGACTGCTCTGCCCAGAGAATTGTGCTTTTCACATGTGCTTTTCACAGACACTTTAGGAGTTAGCAGCGACTCCATCCTCTCACCTGCTTTTGTCTCCTCCTCTGCCTATACCTTAGTGACCTGACCAGACAGCATCTTAGCTCTGCTCTGCCTGCTCCTGGCTCTTGGGCATTAGGGCCTGCCCCTGGTGCTTTTCATAAGTGCATCTGAGGCTTGGGGGCCTCCTACAAGAGACCCAGTGAGGATGGAGCTGAAAGCTGAGAGGATGAGAATGAGATGATAGCTTAGGCTCAGAACTGTTCTTTATGAGGCCGAGTTTTCCCCTCAAGAGAAAAAGTCTGGGCCCTTCTAGGAGCATATGTATCCTTGCTGGAGAGGATGAAAGTTTCTCCCACTCTCCCGGATCTCTTGGTGCCTAATCAGAGCACATTTGTGGAAGCTCTTATTCCCAGAGCACAATAGGATGCAATGTGGACATGTAATAAATCCAACCACAGCAGGCGCCGAGATGGTGAGGGCTGCACCAGGTGTTCTGGCTGCCTGATGTGTGAATCATCCAGCTGCCAATCTGCTGGGGGGTGGGTGGGGTGGGTGGAGATGGGTGGGTAGGACAGATGTCTCAAGGGACTGTATTAAACTGGAGTTTCTCACACTGGTCACCTGGGATGTAGTGATGTTGGGGGCTCCATCTCAGTTGCTGACAATTAGAATCTCTGGAAATCTGGACCACATGCTGTGGTCTCTATATGCTGACACCTAGAGTCTCAAGCTTTACCATCGACCCTTTTATCCTATGCTTGCCTAAGCCCTTCAGGCAGTTCGGGCATGTTTCCCTGGGGCTCCTCCTGTGGCTTTGTCTGCCTGTCTGACAGCTTGGGTAGTTAGGTGAAGGGAGGGTCCTTTAAAGACATGCGGGGGAGGGCCAGAAGGTGCAGATGTGTTCTGGGCAACTCTGGAGATCCCAGACCACCGTGGAACTAAGCAGGGTGGTGTTTTCAGTTCTACTGAGACGATCTTCCTGAATTAACACACTGATGAAGGAACCAATTTTCTGGAGAGATGCTAGGGAGAAGCTCTCAGGGTTGAGCAATGCTTTCAGGGTTTGGGGGATTTTCTGTATTCTTTTTGTTTTAATGAAGAGAGACTAAAAGAGAGAATATAGTCGCAAATTATAAATGTTTACATATAATTAATGTGATCACCACATGAAAATACAAAGCAGTCTTTCTGTTCACAAAACGATTTCAAGGTTTTAAAATGAACATAAATAGATAGTGCCTGGATGGATCCAGATTTAAATTTGTGTTTGCACATTTTCTTCCTCCAACCCCGTCAGTGTCTCAGTGCCCGAGTGTGTGACTTCATTTGGAGTTAGCACCCACAGGCTTTGAGCCTCTTTCACGGACACAAGGCCAGGCCAAACGGCCTCCTTGCCATCCTCCCATTCATTTATTAGAAACACTGTAAGCCTGAGGTAGAGCAAACTACCTTTTGGAGATTCTATAATGGGAATGAGGCTGAGATTAGTGTCCTATAATTACAAGTGCTGGGATGATAACCTGAAAATACTGGGGGTGGAGGGGGTGGGAGGCCATACATCATCACATATTACACTTCCTCCCCAAATTGTTTTAGTTGAGATTTATCATTCCCCATCCATTTCAGTTGGTTAGATAGGATAATAATTTCAAGAGAGCTGTGGCACCTACATATTTGAATTTCATAGAATTACAGGCAAAGTTCCTTTTTTACAGTACACACAAGCTCTCAGATGCAATTTATGATTGGAGAGGTAAGTGGTGCAGGTACCTTAGTCTCTCATCCATCCAGGAGTTGGGCACAGGAAAGTGCAACAACGCACTTAGCTTATAAGGCTCTTGGGCAATGCCGATGTCAACAGGGGCAGCCTTGATCGAAATTTTTGCACAAAGTAAAACTGAGGAGGGCCATCCTTTCTAAACAAGACTGCTCAATTTCCATCATCGTTTTCTTTCTGGAGCTACCTGGAGCAGGAGGGATGGCATTGGCTTCGTAGGTAGAATTTTGAAAAGAAAACGTTGTAATCTTTTCAGAAAAAAAGGAAGAAAAAGGTGCAGTTACTCAAGAGGAAGGGATGAAAGATGATGTGAGACCCAGAGGCACACAGTTCCATTTAGTTCTTTAAGTACACCCGAAGATAATGTGTTTCCATCTAAGAGAAGCAGGGTGGGGTTGGGGGAATGGAAAGGAGAAACAATTCCCTATTTTCTTTACTGATGACCCATGACAGTTGTGTAAGGGGGGGCGTGTAAAAGGAATGGGGGTATGAGGCAGGAGGGGGGAAACAGAGGGGTCTTTCAGTGACAGAGCAAGGAAAATGGCAAATTATCCATGGTTTCCAGAAATCCATGGAGGCACCCTCGGCCCCTGCCCTGCTAAATACAGTGCTGGCTCTATGTATTCCCACCTCAGAGATGTCTGCTTGAATATTTGGTGGCACTGTGTACTGATGTGTTTGGTTTTCTGTAGTCTGCCTACGTGTGGGATGAATCTTGGCCTCCAGGGGAAGTCCTGGCGCAAATCTAGTTTATTCTAGTGCTGCATAAGAAATACCTTCTAAAAACATACTGGGCAATTCTGTAGCCAAATCAATTCTTTCTATAAGAATTTTTCAAATTTGATCGGAGTTCTCAAGCCTAGTAGGGGACAGTATGTGCTTGGGCTGACCTAAGATTTGCAGTTTGGGCCAGTCTTGGGTGAAACAATGTCTTTTTTGTGCCAAAAGTAGAGTGGCGGAGGCGAAGGGGGTGTGCACGCTTGTGCAGAGATAGCCCATTAGAGTGCAGGCCCTGAAATGAAGAGGGAAGCAGGCAGAGGTGCTCACCCCACCCCCACCCCCTCACAGCAGTGAGGCCTAGAATCATTTTCACATGAGCTACATGAGGCTAAAATCTATCCAGCATCTTCTTCAGAGACTCCAAGTTTTGCTTTTGTAGATTTCTTAAAGTTAAAACTGCTAGGCTCAGATTAAAACAAAACAAAACATAGCTCCTGCTGTTGCTGTTACTAGAGTTATCTCCCCAAATACAGGCTGCACCTGCCGCAGTATTTTGCCAAAGCCAGAGTTAATTTTGCTGAGCCGTTTCGCTTTTGTCAGCTTTCATGTTTCTGAAGTCTTAAGAACGTCTTAAAAACATCCCCTCCACCCCAATGCTTGTGGGTCAAGTGTGGGAAAACTGTGTGCGGGTGTTTTCTTCTGTGTGTAAAACAGAAGTGGCAGTGAAATTTATCCTAATGGAATTTAACTACTGGTTTATGGAGAGAGTTCAGAAATAAACACAGAGAAAGGAGAAATAGCTGAAATGTTTTCTTTTTCCTTTTCTCTACCTTAATGCTCAACTACATAAATTCATGTTGGGTTTGAACACAAATGCATTTTGTTAGTAGTAATTAAAATGTTTTAATGAGACAACCATAAAATCCACCATTAATTATTTTATTTCAAACACTTCTGCCTTCTTTTGAACCAGGTCTATTTAGAAATAGTTTAGAGAGTAGCCTGCAGTTTTATTCTTTCCTCTGCATTATACACAGGAGTGGAGAAGTCATTTATAAATAATTACACAATGTTTTGGGTCTTTGGGCTTGTATAATATATCAAAGCGATTAGTACACTTATTGTTCCATTGTAAGTGCTTTTTTCTCCTCCTTTCAGTTTCACTTGCCTTGTCTTCTAGCTAAACCTTTTTCTGGAAATCTTTTGTCTTCTTCATTCTTTTTGCTTGTTACAGTCCAGGAGCATTCTTCTTATTCAAACACTCACAGCAGGGGCAAAGAAAGCGACTTCGCTACATCTTAAGTTTTACCATAACTTTCTGGCATTTTCTTTTCTTCTACTTTTCCCAGACTACCTAGGGGCAATGAAGAATTATAACATACATGAGTTATTGGTACTCCCCTCGAGTTAAAGGGGGAAGAAAGTGCCTCATTTTCTATGCTCCCAAGGGCCCGAGAAGCGGGCGGCTGCAAACAATGTATTTATCACTTTGCATCTCTGTGGGCCGACGGCCGCGCCCGCGCGCCCCCACCCTCGCCGCGCTGCTGCAGGTCGGCTATGGCCCCAGAGCTTGCATTTCTAGGCTGCTTTTATGGAACCGAAAATAAAGACTCCTTGGCTGGAAGAAGGGGGTTTTCCTGAGCCCCGCGCAGACGACCCTCGCGCTGAGCTCTTCCCACGGCGCAGGCCTTGGAGAGCTCCTGAGGGTGGCGGGCGGGCCGGGCTGGGTCACCGCAGGGGCCGCTCGCCGCGGGGCCGCGTGACGGGATTAGGGTCGCACGAGACACGATTGCGCAGCGGCCTCCAGCCACGTGAGGAGAGAAATGGCTTCAAAGGTCCCCAGCAAATTAATCCTTGTTATCCGGTAGGAACCCCGCGCCAAGCCGCAAGCCGTGGGCCTGCCTCCTGGGGCTGGCTCCCCGGGGCCAAGAGAGGACACCTGTCCCCACCCCCCACCCCAGCCCCATTCCGGAGACCCGGGCGAGGTGGGGCCATTCCGGGGACCATCACGCCTGCGTAAAAGCGGGAGGACGTTGTCACACTTAGGAAACGGCAGGCTCTCTCCTGGAGAATCGGATGGAGTCTCGGCGGGGTGCGGGTGCGCGAATTAGAATCTAGGGGTTGGCCCGAAAATAAGGCATTTCATTAAGAAAAACGATCAAAGATGGGTTGAGGAAAAATCCGGTGAAGAAAGCCCACGAGAGAGCTCGGGATAGCCCCGTAGGGTGTATTGCAGGCTGGAGGGAGTGCCATCAGGTCCCCTCCCCGCTCGCCCCCGCCCCGAAGGAGGAGCACGTCGCAATCTGTCAGGACCTGGCTCGGTTTCCATAAGAAGGGCCAAGGCGCCTTAGGAGCGCTCAATGGCCGCTGGCTGTCGGGCGGGCGGCACGCACGCCCCTGGCCCGGCTGGATTTGTCCCCATTTGCATAGCAGGTGCTGATGCTTGTCCATTCTTACTTAAAGAAGTTTTAATATGGGATAAATTACCAGGAATTAGGAGCAGGCGTGGGCGGGAATAAAGGAACCGTGTCGCCCGTCTACTTACCACCGCCTGGCTCAGGGGAGAGAAATAATAAGTGAGATTCGACTTTAAAAGTAGTCTCCTTAACAAGCTACAACCCATCCAAAAGGAGCCATGAGGAAGCAGGAGGGAACTTTAAGCAATTTGATTTTAGAATCTGTTCTGCAGCGAGTAAAGCAATAATCCCAGGGATAGTAATACAATTAGGGAGAGAAGATCTCTCAGTCAAAGTCTGGTCCAGTTTAAAATGTTAATCCCGATTCTAATCCCCCTGTTGGCCTTGGTGGAGTGGAAATGTTGCACCAGAGAGTTGGTTTTCTTCTGCTCTTAAAGGAACAGTAGGCTGGGCCCACATTGGCCTATTTCTTGAGAGGAAGGCTCACTGGATCCAGGCCACCAAAGCCAGCCAGGACCTCCCCTGGGCAGGACTCCTCGACTCCCCCAGGTCCCCAGCTAGGTCTGTGTGACTGTGCTGGTTTTCTGGTTTAATTCCATCTTTTTGGAATCTTGCAAAGGCTTGGAGCAAAGTGGATTTCAAAGACATGTGATTTTGAAGAGAGAGGAATTGGGGCGCCTCATGCAGCCTTGTCCCCAGCTTCTTTTAAGCTTGCCCCAAGAGTATCCTTTTCAAGGGCAACCTTGTTTTCAGGGTGTTGGGATTTGGGACCTGGTCCTGGGGATTGGACTGGAGAAGGGGAATGGTTGCCTGAGACTTTAGCCTGCTCGATTGTAGATCTGCTTATCATTGTCGTGGGAGTTACACTCCCATGTGGGAGTCTGGGGCCCTTGAGGAGTCTCCAGATACTTGGGGAGAGAAGGGAGGTAAAGGTAAAGAAAGGATTGTCCTAGCAGGTGCTCTCCACACCAAGATGCTCTCAGACGGTCTGGAGACAATTGGCTGCCTGCTCTCTGAGGGGAAACATGCCAGGGCTCTCTCTATCTCCTTCGCTCTCAGGCTACAGAGCCTTTCTTCTTCCCGCTTGGGCCCACACGCTGCTTTTCAGAGCTCAATTCCCTCTGAGCTCTGGCAGTTTCTCTCTCCTGGCCCAGTGTGACCCCACTTTGGGGGCAGGATGGCACCTGGAAGCATGTGAGCAGGCCTCTCTCTGGCTCGCCCCAAGCACTTTGCAACATGCCTGCCTTTCCGGGAAGGCAGTGTGAGATGCCCAAATGGACCATATGGTTTGGAGTGAGAGCCTCGGAGCCCACAGACAATGGGGGAAGTGAGAGGCGCAGGTCAGTGGCGGAGCTTGCACGGCTGCAAACCTCTCTTTCAGCCTAATGAAGCTGTTGTCTGGGGGTAATGATGCAAATGCTCCAGCCCTTTTTCACAGCGATAGTCTAGAACGTGATTTGTCATACAATCTGAATCTTTGGGAGGACTTTAGACAGAACCTCCCCCAAAGATGGAGATGAGCCATATGTGCACTTTGCATCTGAAATGGGGGCTGGGGATGGAGGGAGGGGGGACCCCGCCCACACCGACTTTTCAGAAGGACAGTGTTCTGACAGCCAGAGGAGTAGGTCCTGATGAGACCAGCACCACCTGATCCCAGGGGTCTAATGAGTGGGTACAACGCTGTAGTATCTAATGACAAATCAGCAGTGTGTGTTGGAAGAAAATGTGGAAGATTTGTATATTCTGAGTGAGATGGTCATTGTTTCCCTCATTCCTTTTTTCTATCTGCATAATGAGTTTAGAGAAGGGGCCATTCTGGATGGAATGCTCATTTGATAACAATGCTTAGATTTCACTGTGCTGAATGCCCCAGCTGATGCTAATTGGAACTGGGATGGACACTTCAGTGAGTATTTCTGAAGCAGAAATAATAAAAGAGAAACAAGGACCAGGTGACAGGCATCCTGAACCTGGGGCAGTTGGGGAAGACACAAACCAGAGTGAGAAAGACAAGCAGAAAAAGTGTAAAAACCAGCTCCCATGCTCATGCGATGAAGGAGAAGGTAATGGTTGCTCCTCATAGGAAGGAAGGCAACTCCTTACTGCACCTCCATCTTGGGCACTGTGGATCCCCCACAAAGTCTGGGCACAGAAATACCGGGTATATTGGTCATTATCAATCTAAGTAAAGCAGACTGCTATGGAATGCATTGATCTAACAACCCCCCCCCTTTTTTTTTTTTTTTGCTGGATGTAATAGAGAAGCACCAGTGGCCCAGCATGACCCTAATAATAGTAATGACAATGGAGTGGGGTGAAGGGTCTTTGGGATGGAAGAAAGAGAACAAAAAGCAAAGATGACACACTCATAACTGCCCACAATCAGGGCCTTTTCTGCCCCAGTTTCTTCTGTATCCTCCATGGCTGGCACAGTGCCTGGCTTAGTTGATGCTCAAAGGATTTTTAAGGAGAAAATGGATTTATGCATGGATGCTGGGTGTGTATGCCTATGAATGTCTGCCTGTGTATTGCTCACATGCATGTACACATACATGCACATACACAGCCCTTCCTTACCTTAATGGAGAAGTGAGAGGGGCGTTGGGTTGCATCACTTCTCCGGAATGACTCCACCTCTTGTAACTGGAGCGTGGGCCCGCTAGCTGGCACTGCAACCCAGGCTCTGCCCAGTGCATAGCCCCTGGATGGCAGAGGGCTTGCTGGGTGAGTATCTGTTCCCTCAGTCTGTGGTGGTATAACTTTAGGAGATAAAATGGGAATTGGAAGCACTATAATCCAAGGAGGAGAAGTCCCTGATTACCCTTGCTAGCTGGAGATCAGGCAGGGGCAGATTGAAACACTTGTCACACCTTCACTCCAGTCACTCCAATTAATGGCCACAGGTAAGTTGTCACCAAGCTCTTCCAAAGCCTGGCCGCATGATGCTTTCTCTGTCCCCTCATATGCCCCAGCCTCCAATCTGGATGCTGAAGAAGAGAGGGGGAGGGGGTTACCACAGTGAAAACACCAGTTCTCAAAGCCCAAGTCACAAGCTGCTCACTGCAACACCTGTTACCACCAGGAGGTGTGTCCTGGAGTGGGAGCTGGGAGGTGGCTCTCCTGGAGTCTGGGTGTGATGCTAGGAACCCAGTGGGACTGGATTTTCTGCTAATTTGAGGGCTATATAGAAAACTTTGTTTCAAAAAATAGGAATCTTTCTAAAACATCCCAATCTTCTTTCTAGCTTTAACAAATATATTCCAGATGCTTGTTGGCATAAGCACTGGGAGTGCCCTGAGGCAAGGTGTTCAGTACCAGCCCCTTTACTTTTTGACTCCATCATCATCATCATCCATGTTGATATAAATACTATTTCTTTTTTAAAAATATGTTTTATTGATTTTTTACAGAGAGGAAGGGAGAGGGATAGAGACTAAGAAACACTGATGAGAGAGAAGCATCGATCAGATGCCTCCTGCACACCCCCCACTGGGGATGTGCCCACAACCAAGGTTGTGCCCTTGACCAGAATTCTGATCAATGTTTCTCTTTCATCAATGTTTCTAACTCTCTATCCCTCTCCCTTCTTTAAAAAAAATCAATAAAATATATTTTAAAAAATAAATAAATATGGGGCTCATGGAGGTTAAGACACATGTTCAAGGTAAGGGAGCCATTAGGCAATAGAGCCAGGATTGGAACCCAGGGCTATCTGGTTTCAATGGCCATGATGTTGACTGCTTGGTATCCTCCTTCTGTCACCTCCATTTATGTGGAAACCCACACTGCACAGCTCCAACAAGGTGCTGGGGACATGGGCTGGAAACCAGAGCCCTACTCTGTGGGGGAGGGCAGCTGTCACAGGTGTGAAGTTGGGAAAATGTGCTTGTGGGCTGCTTGATGCTCTTGTGGGGAAGGGCTGTGACCATGGCACAGGGGACATTGTTGATTTTGAACCTGGTTTTTGTTCTTTTTGTCTTGCCAAGAACTGAGAGGTCTGGGTTCCCTTTGCTACCTTGAAAAAGTCTGTCTTCTCTCAGACCTCATCCTCTGCTTCTTAAAAAGTGATGACAGAGGTGGGAGGTTGAGGTGTATGAGGTATTCCTAGGGGCTAGCAGACTAGCGGGAGATCTCTAGGCTCACTGGTGAGTGCTGCCCTTATCTGAGGTCTTGGGGAGTCATCAAATCCTGTTCTCTCCTCTGTTTTCCTATTGGCATGGTGGGCTGAGCTTATGAGGGCCCAGAGAGCTGAGCTGTGCTACGGACTTGAGCCAGCAGCCTCTCTGAGTGGTGAAAGGGATATTCTCTGAGTTCTGCTTGATGTGAAGTTCATGGTTGTAGAGTTTTGGGGCTGTCCTGGGCTTCTTGTCTGTGTCCCTGAAGAACTTAGTATGACCTCAGCACTGAATTAAACTTGGTTATTTATGTTCATTTCTTCAGTAGTTGTTCATTCATTCATTAATTTCCATCATGTTAAGTCTACTTTTCCTGAATAAAATATCCCTTAACTTCTCTGCCTAAAATCCTTCCAAGGTTTTCCATTGCATGTAGAATGAAATACCCTCATATTTTTATTTTAGCCATGGTTAACAGGGCTCTATGTCACCTATCTCCTGCTTATCTGGGGGGTATCTCAGCCTTACCACCAGTTCTTCTCTCCTCTGTCCTCTGTTCCAAGAACACCAGTGTCTCTTTTGTGCCTTATGCTCTTCATGGCTTTGCACTTGCTGTGCCTTCTGCCTGGAGCATTCTCCCTGTGCTGGCTCGTCTCATCCCTCTAGGTCTTATTTCCGCGGACCTACTGATGATCCTGGCCAAAACCACCTTTCCCACCCTTGCAGTCACTTTTCACCACATCACTCTATTTCCACCAGCACAGAAATCTATGGGTAGTTGACATATTTCTTTGCCTGTTTCTTGTCCATCTCCAACTGATAGTTCCATGTGATGTCAGTGCCCTGCCTCATACAACCTCAGTCTTCCCAGTGTGTAACCACATAGCAAGTGCTCAGTATGTTCTGCGGTTGAATGTGGACATTGATTTGAATGTACTTAGTGGTGAAGTGTGTGTGCCTTGCTATTACATATGTCTCCAATGTCCAGCTCCAGGAAAATCTGGGCTGAGGACAGAATGAATCATGTGTGAATGATTTAGTTCTGCATAGTGTGAAGCTATGTGCTTCTGAGTAGACAATATCCCAGATGAGTCTCTCTCTAGGCCTAGGGATATTTTCTAACTTGGCTGGACAGAGCACATTTCTGACTTGGGCTAGACTTCATAGGGCGATTTTGTGTCACGCTCAAACCCATGGGACCCTCTGAGTCACCACCTTTGTGGCCAGAGGAGACATCTGCACCTGTCTCTTCCGTTTATGAGAGTTGTGGAAACATGCTCCCTAAACACTATAGGAATGGACATGGGCAGGCTTTCCAGTCCCAAATGGAGAACAGATACCCCTGGGATGCTCCTGCAGGGCAGGCAGGGAAGAGGAATGACTCCTCAGAGCACAGTGGGAGCTGACAGTTGCTGTAAGGGCAAGGCACACGCGGTGGGTGATCCTCATCAGGGAGAGAACTGGGGCTGGCTCTAAGGAAAGCCACTTAGAGTAGCAGGGGCCAGAAGCTCTTCCCCATCTTTCCTAGGAATTGTCCTTGATAGTGTGTTTAGGGTGGAAATTTGAGCGCTGCACCCTCCTAGCAAGCCCTCAACAGCCTTCTCAGGTGCTCCCCATCCTCCCTTAAGTCCTGGCTCTGCCCACTGAGGGCTGGCTATGGGAGAAGTCCTCCATTCCTGCCCTCAAAGAGTTGGTAGTCTGTCTGGAAGTCAGAATATGGGCTTGAAAAGCAGCCAGTGTGCAGTGCAGGGAAACGTGAGGAAACCCAAATGGAGGTGCTCTCCTGGAGTTTACATTCCACTTGAAAACACACCACAAAAATGAATGAAAACCTGAGATAACAGCAGGTGGAAACGAGTGCTTAATAAACAAGACGCAATTGTGTGGCGGGTGGGGGGGCGGGGGCGAGCAGGGAGGGGAAACATACTCTAGTTATGTGCCAGGAAGGATCTCTGAGGAGATGAAGCAGAAACTGAAACTTGAGGGATAGGAAGGAGCCAGCCATGGAGAGAGCAAGAGGGAGAGCATTCCAGGCAGAGGCCCTAGCCCAGGGGTTCTCAACCTTCTGGCTCTTTAAATACAGTTCCTCATGTTGTGACCCAACCATAAAATTATTTTTGTTGCTACTTCATAACTGTAATGTTGGTACTGTTATGAGTCGTAACGTTAATATCTGATATGCAGGATGGTCTTAGGCGACCCCTGTGAAAGGGTCGCTTGATGGCCAGAGGGGTCGCTGCCCTGGACAATGAAGACTCTGGGACAGGAACAAGCTTGTAGTGTGTGAAGAACTGATGGAAGACCAGTGTATATTCAAGCCTTCAGGAGCAAGGTACAGACAACTTGGGACAATGTATATCAGCATAACATGAATAAGAACAAATACCTACTGTGTGCTTACCATGTGACTAGCACTGTGCTCATGTTAAATCAGATGATCTAATCCTCATGCCACTTGATGAGGTGTGCACTCTTGTAGTCCTATCATGCAGAGGAGGCGGTGGAAGCTCAGACAGGTGAATCATTTGCCAAAGATCACGCAGCAAGTCAGTGGCAGAATTGGGTTTTGAGCAGAAGGCTGATTCAAGAGCCCAAGTTCATAGCCACTTGGTGATTCTGTCTCCCAAAGTCCAGGTGTACCTTGGAGACAGTGCAGGTTCAGTTCCAGACCACTGCAGTAAAGCACGTCATAGTCTTTTGCTGGTAGAGGTTCTTGCATTCAGTATGTAGAAAATGCAACATTTGTAGAGCTCAATAAAGTGAAATAATAAAAACAGGTATACCTGTATAGGAAAATAATATAAACCTCACACACCTAGTATGTGGAAACAGAGAAGGGATAAACAAGAGAAAATTTGTAGTCATGGCCTTAAGCTGTTGGGAGGACAATGTGGAGAGACTGAAAAGTCACCAGGAAAACTGCGCTCCATCCTCAGGAGTTTTTCACTGTTTGGTGAGCAGGGCTTCCCACAGAACAGCAATTTTCAACCCTTTTCATCTCATGGCAAACATAAACTAATTACTAAAATACTGTGACACACCAAAAAAAAAATATATATATATATATATATATATTGCCAATTTGACAAAAATAGGTATAATTTTGATTGATTTACAAAATGATAATAGCAATTACCTACCCTTATTGTTTCAAAGCGACTTTTTAAAAAAAATCAGGTGCCTCTATTCTTGTATGTAAGGATTTCTGGTACCAAGAATTAACCAATCAGACACAAATTTATTGTGCAATGTGACCAATAACATGTATATATTATATAACATATATTTATGGTTCAAGACAGGGCATTCACACCAGATGGCTATTGTTGTGTTGTGTATCATTTTTTTAATTTGATAGTCTGCGGGAAGAGAGGTCAGTGCCCCTGACTAGTCAGGTACTGCATGTTTTAAAAATTACTATTTTTTAATTTTTTAAACGAAAAAACCATTTTTTCTTGCCACACACCAGTATGCACACCAGTTGAAAACTGCTGCCCTGGAAGAACTGTGTCTAAAGGTGGAAAGCCATGCCCCCTGTTGGTGGAAAAGGGTGATGGTTGTACAACAGCTCAAGTGAGGACATGGATCCATCATCCATGTTGTTTTGTTTTAATAACCCACTGGGTGCGCAGGCCTGTGCTGGGGGATTAGGAGTGGGTAAGGGTGTGAGGAAAGGAGTGGGCTGAGGCTGGGGGGATGCAGGAGTACTTAGCGGCACAGCTCCAGAATGAAAAGAGCTGAGTTAAGAAGTTGGGCTGCCTGCTTTTGTTCTGCTTCTTGGAGTCCAGAAGATCTCAGAAAATAATCCAAAGGGGGTTGTGTAAGAAGTGGTGGGGTCTGAGTTGTCCTGAGAAGCTCTAAGAGGCTCCATAAAAGAGGCAAAACCTGAGTGAACAAGCATGTGGAAAGTGACATGGTGTTTTTGTATAACTATTCATTGCACAACTGTTTGAAATACAACAGGTAGAAACAATCCTTATGTCCACAAGTAGAGGAGTGATAAAGTACATTGCATCTATATGAAGGAATGCTAAGAAAATAGTGAATGAGCTGTATATGTACTGATATGGAAAACTCTCCAAGGTATATTAAGAAAGCAGGATCAACATAACAGCACAGAACAAGGTGTAGAACAGTGTGTATAGGATGCCTTAGTATATGGAAAAGGAAGAGGGGATATCAAATACACATTCCTCTTGCTTTTCTAGGCATGAGGAAACTCTGGAACCTGCACAAGAAATTGTTAATACGGTGGTTTGCCTGAGTGGGTGTGTGGGGGATAGGAATGGGAGGGAGACCACTTATCTTACAATATATCTTTAATTTTTGCTAAATATTTAAATTAAATGTACATACTTCAATTCAAATTAGTGGTTTGAAAAAAAGGAAAATTATAAGCAAACAAAAATTAAAATGGAATACTGATCTCATTGCAGCTCAGAACTGCTCTCCCCTAGGCCTTTGCTTCCTTGCGTCTAGAGCTAATAAACTTTTTGGGCCAGGTAAATTTTGTATGTGTCAGATAACTTGTTTGTCAAAGGATTGTTGCTAGACTTTGTTCATATTTTTTTTTATTCCCCTATAAAAAAATCCACAATAAAGTCCCATTCACCAGCATGATTAATGATCAGTCAGATAGCTATTAATTCAGCAGGTCTCAGATATTTTCTGAGTACTTATTAGGGCATGGGTACTGGGCAGAGCCCTGGGAGTGACCCAGAGAAGCCTTGGTCCCAGGTTATGCCCTTGTGGGACTCACAATCTAGTGAAGGGGTGGGAAATGACCAGTGCCATGGTGAAGGAGAGCAGGACGGAATCACTCAAGTCTGCCTGCAGAATCATGAAGGCTTTAGGTAGGAGGGATCAAAGTATGGTCAAAGTATGAGTGGTAAGCAAAGAGGGTTAATGGGTGAGTTTGTTTTATCTTATTTATTTATTTTTTTTGGTGAGTTTGTTCATTATAAGTATGCTTTGTTTATTTTTTTGTTAATCCTCACCCAAGGATATTTTTCCCCTTGATTTTTTTTAGAGAGAGTGGAAGGAAGAGAGGGGTAAGGGGAAGGAAGGGAGAGATGAGAGAGAGAGAGAGAGAGAGAGAGAGAGAGAGAGAGAGAGAGAGAGAGAGAGAGAGAGAGAGAGAAACATGGATGTAGAGAGATACATCGATTGGTTGCCTCCCATACTTGCTCTGACCACCTGACTGGTTCTGGGGATCAAACCTGCAACCCAGCCCTAGCTGGTTTGGCTCAGTAGATAGAGCATCATCCCACAGACTGAAGGGTCCTGGATTTGATTCTGGCCAAGGGCACATAACTAGATTGTAGGCCAGATCCCTGGCCCTGGTTGGGGCACGTGCAGGAGGCATCCAATCGATGTGTCTCTCTCACATCAATGTTTCTCTCTGTCTGTCTCTCCCCCTCCCTTGCACTTTCTCTAAAAATCAGTGGGGAAATATCCTTGGGTGAGGATGAACAACAACAACAATAACAACAAAAACCACTGCAATCCAGTATGTGCCCTTGACCAGGAATCGAACCCACAGCCCTTTGGTGCATGAGCTGATGCTTCACAACTGAGCAACACTGACCAGAGCAAGTGTGCATTATATATTTATTTATTAAATTTATTTGTTTTGATTTCAGAGAAGAAGGGAGAGGGAGAGAGAGGTAGAAACATCAGTGATGAGAGAGAATCATTGATCGGCTGCCTCCTGCGCCAAGCCTGTAATTTGGGTATGTGCCCTGATTGATTGGGAGTCTTGTGGTTCATAGTTTGACTCTCAACCACTGAACAACACTGGCTGGGCAAATGTGCTTTATTTTTACAGAATTTTATGTTCATTTGAAAAAGAAAGATATGCTTCCTGTTAGTTTCCATTAAAATTATTATAAGAAACCATTTTCTTTACACCCTGGTCACAAAGAGGCAGTTGTTGCTAACAGTTTTATAGAGGAAGAGGTCACAATGCAACTGGGATCTTCCTGCCTGCCCCCTGCCCCCTAGAGTAGCTATGACACACTGCGCTGCAGTGCTGAGTGGGGTTGGGCCAGGGCCTTGGTCCCTGGGGACTCAGTTTCTGTCACTACATAGGGTTATAGTAGGGGAGCCTCATAGGCTATTGTTCCCCTGCCAAGTCTCATAAGTAGATGTGTGTTCCCTTGTGACCTCAGTTTATCCATTTGTGAAATCAGAGGTTTGAACAAGGTGACCTGCTGGAGGCTTTGTAGAACTCAGAGCTTGTGACCAGGATGCTGAGCACATTGGGAAGCTCATGATGTTTTCCAGGGAACTGGGTTTAATATATTCAGGTGGGCATGGCCTCCCTTCAACTTTCAGTAACAGCAAATATGGTCTTTCTCTGAGCTACAACCAGAGACAGTGTGGCTCCATGAAAGAACTTCCAAGAGTTGGGAACAGAGTTGGGTCTAGGCTGAGACCTTTCCCCTTTCTGGGCCTCGTTCCTTCATCCAGGTCACCAAGAGATTGATAGATGAGACTCTTTCCAGCTTGACTTTATAGGAAACATCCCTGATGTCTTTGGGTGGACCAGGGTCGTCTAGGTCAGTCCTCCCCTAAGCCTCCCTCCCTATTGGGCTTTTGAAACATCTCATGGGAGTGGACTGTGTATGTGTCAGTGCTTCATGCATGCCTCTTACTTAGTAAGTGCTTCATGAAAGAGGATCCTGGAAGCCAGCTGCAGGGTCAGGTGGGCAGAAGACTCATTTGGCCCTACCTTTCATGGAGGGGCTGCCATTTAAATTTAAACATTATCATCAATGTTTATAATTAAAATCAATGTTTATAATTAATGTTTAAAATGAAAAGTGACAGGCTGGTCACTCTAGCCAGTATGCTTAGTGGTTAGAGCATTGGCCCATGCATTGAAAGGTTGCAGGTTCGATTCCTGGTCAAGGGCACGCACCTGGGTTGCAAGTTCAGTCTCTGTCTCTTGTTAGGGTACCTGTGGGAGGCAATCAATTGATGTGTCTCTCACATCGATATTTCTCTCTCTCTCCTGCCCATCCCTGGGACCCTCTTTCTCCTTTCCATTCTCTCTAAAAAGTGAATGGAAAAAATATCCTTGGGTGAGGATTAACAACAACAAAATGACAGGCTGGAAA
Organism: Murina feae; assembly: GCA_004026665.1. Taxonomy (NCBI): domain Eukaryota; kingdom Metazoa; phylum Chordata; class Mammalia; order Chiroptera; family Vespertilionidae; genus Murina; species Murina feae. The sequence goes on along the minus strand of PVJC01002251.1, from coordinate 47,828 downwards.
GAAAACAGGTGTCATACAACTTTGAATTTGCCTGTTTCTAGATCACACCATATTACACTAAAAATTAACATTTTTTAAAGTCTGCCAAAATCTTATAGGTTCTGTGACAAAATTTCAATAAGTATTTTGTCATGGGTTCAAATCATTCATTTATTAAATGTAGACCAGAGATGCTATAGCATTGTTTGGCATTTTGCCCTGTTCAGGGCTTCCAGAGATGGATGTGGCCATTGTCTCAAGGGCCTTGGAGGGGCTCCCACCAGCAAAGGCACCTATCATCAGGGGACTTTTTAGGAACTGACATGCAGCCCAGCCCTGGGTGGGACCTTGGCCAACCTTCATAGGGGTCACTTCTACCCAAGGCAGTGTCGAAAGGGAGTGAGGGAGCAGGAGGTGAAGGTGTCAGGTAAACTTGTAGGTGTAGTCTTTATCGGGAGCTTTTCCAAGCCCTGCTTTCATTTCTGGGAATCCTTGGCCACCTCCGGGGAGATAGATGTGTGAGGCCTCCAGGAGGAGGAGCTCTGTACCACCTCCCCAAAGAATCTGTTCACTCTGGGAAGCCTTTTCCAGATGGGAAGGCTGGTGGGTGGGTGGGTGCAAAGGAATTGGAAAGAAAAAGGCTCAGAGGGCAGCTCCACCCCTTCAGTTCCCTCATGGAGATGCAGAATCTTTGTGTTGAAGGAAATTCCCTCTCCTGGACATCCAAACCAACCCCCTCCTGCTCCACTAAGTTAACCGTGGTTCCCTTCTTCCACAGGCTGAAGCTGAGGGGTTGCCCAGTTTTCAGAGCCAATCTGGGGCAGAGTCCATAGTTTTCCCCTGGCGGGGATCCTACCTTGTATCATGAGGACTTCAGTGTTTTCCCAGTGGATTGCTTCCCACCGCATTATAGAAGGCAGTTTCAGTTGCAAATGGTTCTCCCTGGAATTATGACAACTCATCACTCCCCACCAAATGGAGAGCTCTGTACTTAGTAGGCACTTTCTTCTTTTATAAAAGTAATGTGTACATAGGAATAAAAGTCAAACAATATGAAAGGGAGTCTAATGAAAAGAAAGTTTCCCTCTGTTGATCTCATTTGCCCAGCTACCTTCCCTGGTAACATATTACCAGTTACTTGGGGCTCTTTCAGAAATATACATGTTTGAATATGCATAGGATGTGTGGTTTAAAAAATAATGAGCAATTTAAAAGCAATATCTGAGCATATTGTTCTAGATACAGGGTGCCTCCAGAGGGTACCACTCTCTCCTCTTCACTCCTGTGTGCAGTGCCCTTGGGGCTGATCTCTGTGGCCTTCACTGGGGGACTCCCTCACCCTCTGCTTACAGGTGGGCTTTGTCAATGGCAGGCACAGCCAGAGATAGAGCACCTGCACACACACAACTCCAGTTAATTCCCAAGAAATGTTTTCACAAGCCCATTAGGAAGGGAGGCCTGGGGGAGGGCTGGCCTAGAAGGGCCCTGGTCCACCCGAAGACACCAGGGATGCTTCTTATCAAGTCAGATTTGGGTATTTCTTTTCCTGTCTCCAGCGCTGTTGGATCACCTCTCAAAGGCCCTGATGTGTGGACCTCCACTCCCGCTACATTGTCTGGGTTTGGAAATCATTTCTTGCTCTTGCTCATTCAGGGCTCAGTTCCCTACTGTTGATAATTCCAGGAGACTGCATAGTCCCCTTTGATTTCCTTAACTTTGCCCACATTTTAATAAATTCTCCCAGAGGTGTATTGTTAAATATTTAATAACTTGTTCTCTGGGAAAACCGAACGAAACCAAACCAAACCAATACTTGATTTGTAGCATATCCTGATGTCTGAGGTGTAGGTTCTCCCACCATGGCTAATTTTAACTTACCAACAATTTAATAACTGGCTTGCAAAAATTCTGAAAATGTAGCAGTCAGCTAGAAGTGCCCTCAGCACACCACTGCCTTTCCTTCGTTACACTGCCTTTAACTGCCCATTTAAGAGTGTCGTCAATTTGAGTACTAGTCAAATATTTTGTAGGATAGCAGAAATGGGCATTTTAAAACAACTCTCTAAAATGGCTAACCTATTGCCACCTTTGGATCCCAGACCCCTTGAGCAGGGTTTTTGTGTGCATTTGGTTGGCTGGCAGGAGAAATAAAGAAGAGGAGTCTGAAGTACCACTTTGTCCTGGTCAGAGGATATTTGTTTGGGAAATAGGCTGTTTGGGTGGCTCAGTGAAGAGAAGGAGGGAAATTTCCCACCTTAGCATCACAATGTAGTCTAAAGGCTTGTAGATATTCTCAGCTGAATGGAGGGTTTGGAGACGGGCAGGGGTACAGGAGGTTGGGGCAGAATTCAAACTGGAGTCTGACAGCTTTGGCTTGATTCTAGCTTTGCCACTTGCTAACTGTAGCTTTTAACATCTTGGAGGTTCCACATCTGCTCAATGGGATAAGCATTCCTGTTCTTCAAAAAGTCTGAGGATTTTGATGGAATAAAGTATGTCACATGCCTCAGGCAGGCCCTCACACGTTTTAGCTGCTCTGGAAGTGATAGTTTTGATGATGACGACGATAATGATGATGATTGGCCCAGAGAAGAGTTTGGGGTCCAGAGAAAGCAAGATGGTCTCTGCTTTTAGAAGCTGTTTATTCATCATGGAGCTGGAAACAGCCCCATTTCCTACCTGGGACAGAGTATTTGTAGAACCTAAATTTGCCTTTGGCTTCTATTTCAGGATAAATATGCTTTTTTAAAAGGAAAAGCATATTAAGCCAAAGTTTTCATTGAATGGTTTCTTCAGAAACCTGCCTGGCACTTATTTTGGAGGCTTGTTTGTGAAACAACAATGAATAGAGGAGTTTAAAATTATATATTTTATATATTTCTGAGTGTATTGAGGTTTTTATTTATCTCAGAGAGGAAGAGAGAGATAGAAATATCAATGATGAGAGAAAAATCATTGATTGGCTGCCTCCTGCGCATCCCCTACTGTCACCCAAGCATGTGCCTTTGACCAGTATCGAACCCGAGACCCTTCAGGCTGACACTCTATCCACTGAGCCAAACCAGCTAGGGCTGCATTGAGCTTTTTTTTTTTTTTTTTAAAGGAAGGTTTCAAGCTTTTGAAAACCAAGTGGATTCTACCAGAATAGGGTTGAAAATGGGGACTGCAAACCACTTACGAAAGTCTTCCCCTGATGGTTTCTGAACTCACAGGAACAATGTTGAGATGTGGAGGGAAAAGGGATCCAACATTTCTTCCGGGGATTAAAAGTGAGTCCAAAATTGCAAGGACTTGGGAGAAAAAGGCTCTTGTTGAGTTCCCCTTTGAATAATGGAGCCCCTTTCTCTCTGAACTCCAAGTGTTAAGATGCAGTGTCCTTACTGCCTAGAAACCCAACAAAGACTGGCTTGGTGGCTGCTTTGAGGTCTCTCTTCTATGTAGAATTTTAACCATGAAAAGACACAAAGATTGGTTTCTTCTGGGTCCTTAACTGAGCATGACAGAGGGGGAAATTAGTGAGGAGGCAGTTGTCTCCCACCAGATGTGCTGTTGCTATTCGGAGCTTCTCCCCGACCCCAGAGTCATGTGGACTCTCCTACCCTAGCCCCACTCTGTCTACATGGTTTGGAAATGTGTCACAGACTCAATGGTCCAGGTGTGGAGAGTGCTAGACTCCAGAAAGGTCATGGGCTGAGGTACAGAGAGAATGGATCTTTATTTAGTTCTGTAGTCTGGTGCCATGCTACCTACTTTCTGAGTGTTCTAATCTGTAAAATGGGATAATAATGCCTGGATTTAAGGCACACTATTAGGAGAGCTGAGATAATCATGGATAGTGTTGGCATGGAGTGCAGTAATGGCAGCCATGCACATAATGTTATTTTCCTCATTCCAGGATTTGTGGCATGGATATCCCACCCCCAACTTTTAGCACAGATATCCTTCCATTTGACTCTCAAAGCCCCCCAGAGCATTCCCAGCTCCACCTTCTGTTGTGACTGAGCAGGTGTCATGATTTCTCCCATTTATCTTATTACACACATGGATAAAGAGCTGTGCCCCTGACTGGGAGCCCCCGACTGGGAGCAAACCTCTCCACCTCTCTGAACTCGTCTCCCACTAAGGAGCATTGCAAGGGTACCTAGTACGGTGCCTAACTACTGGTAGATGCTGAATAAAGACTTACCTTCATCTCCCTGGAACATGGGCTGAAAGAGGGCAGCCAAACATACAGTGCTGCTTCCACAAAGGCCATGTGCTGCCTGTACACATCACTCAGGTGACCTGTTCAGCACCTCACTTCATTCACGGGTGAAGCATAGCGGCCATGTGTATGGATTTTGGTCTGGAACTACAGTGTTCAAACCCTTTCTCTGTCACTTGCACTAAAAAGTTATAAATTCCTCCAAGCCTTACATTACTCACCTAAAAAGGGTTTGTAAAAAAGTACCTAATGTTTAAATTGTTCCAGGATTAAATGACATGTAAAATACTTAGACCATAATAAGAACACAGTAAATTGTTGGTGTTCAAATGTTTGAATAATTATTTCTATAGTTAGCATAGGAGTAGTTTGCCTAGCTATGTCCTTAATGAAATTGATGTACCATAACATAGTCAGTTGTATCCTAACCTTTTAAGTTTGCTTTCGTTTTTATTTATTTGTATCTATAGTAAATCATGCTGTAGTGGATATCATCATGCAAGTACTTGTTCCTTTGATTGGGATTCTTAGGACAGACTCCTGGAAATGAGGTTATTGGTTTAAAGTAGTGGTTCTTAACCTTCTGGCCCTTTAAATATAGTTCATCATGTGACACAATCATAAAATTATTTTTGTTGCTATTTCATAATTGTAATGTTGCTACTGTTATGAATCATAATGTAAATATCTGATATGCAGGATGGTCTTAGGCGACCCCTGTGAAAGGGTCGTTGGACTGCCAAAGGGGTTGCGACCCACAAGTTGAGAACCACTGGTTTAAAAGGTTTATTCAGAAGTTCCTGAAGATATTCCCACATTGTTTTATAGGCTGCAAAGTGATATTTGACAATACAAAATATTCAGAAAGTGTTCTATTATACTCAGAAATCACTTTTAGACATTTTGATGGATATCTTCCATACTAGCTTTTTATTTTAGTTTATTAGGTTGAAAGTCATGGCTTTAAAATCCTATATAATAAAGAGGGAATATGCAAATTGACCATCACACCAGTCATTTTGCACCCACAGCTGAGGCTAAGTTCCCATAATGAGCCTTAAGGAGTAATCAGCAGGGACCTGAGGCTGCGTGCCCACTTACCTCCTGCATGGGGCTCGACAGGAGACCTTAGGCTGCTCCCCCCGCCCTGGCACCAGGCCAGGGGACCTCAGGCTGTGCCCCCTGCCCTGGCACTAGGCTGGGGGATCACAGGCCACTCCCTCTGCCCAGCAGGGCTTGATGGGGGACCCTCAGGCCGTGACCGCCTGCCCTGTCACCCAGGGGACCTGAAGCTGCACCCCCCCCCCCACCTGGCAGGGCTTGACAGGGTGGGACTGGCTGGGTCTGGATATAGCCCAATGAAGGGGGGCCATCCAGGTTTGGGTCTCAAGCGATTCTGAGGCACAGGTGGGTGGTTGAAGACTTGACTCTGGGTTCCATGGTGCACCCCAGACTTTGACAGGAGGAACATTTTCATATACATTTTACTAATTTTCTTTAATCTCTGATACTTCTATTATAGAGAAAGGGCAAATAGCAATATTAAAATATTTCCTCTAATCCCCTTTTAATGTGCACGAATTTCGTGCACTGGGCCACTAGTTTATTATATTATGTAATTATTTCAGTTTTTATTCAATAGCTATATGTTTACTTATAGTTATTTTTTATTAAAAGCCTTATTAATTGTAAAGTTAATGTAAGCATTATTTATTTTTGCAACTGGATCTCTATTTTAAAAAAAACTTCTATTAATGTGTTACGTCTCTGATTACAAGTGACAGAGAATTGACTCGAAGTAGCTTAAGCAAAACCAGAATGAACTGTTTCCTATAACTGGGAAGAAAGAGCTGGTATAACTTCAGACAAAGCTAGATCCAGGGGATCACTCATTTGGTGATAGTCCCCTCACTTCATTTCTCTACTCTGATTCTTTGTGGGTGTTGGCTTTGTTCTTAGTCAGGTTTTCTTCACTGTATAGCAAAAATGACTTCTTGTGTCCTGAGTTCACATCCTTATGGCTTGTGATTAACTAGAAGTCTCTTTGTCCAGTTTCCACCTAGTGAATCTTGTGAAGTCCCTGACTGGCTTACTTGGTCGTGTGTCTGTCTGTGTCTCATAGGTTATATACGCCCAATCCCTACTGCTGGGGTCACATGGGGGTGGGCCTTGTGATTTACAGCCCCTCAGGCTTCACTGGCTTGCAAAGGATAGAGTGGGATGCTGGAATGCTGCTATAGAAGCAGGGGTGTTAAGCATCATGCAAGTTGTGAAGTGACCACAAGATGGCGCGTTTGCTCTTTCTCCTTCACGGAAACGCTGAGCCCAGACGACTTTCCCTGGGTCTTTTTTTTGGTCTGTTGTCAATTAGCCCACAGAGATATCTTTAGTGGAACCCTGCTTGATGGTTTTCAGAAGAATTAAAGGCTTTGCAGTCTGTAGGAAAAGATGCCATGAGGAGGGTGTGCATACAAAAGTAGTATTGTGTGGCCCCAGGAGGCTTGGCTGCGGACTGAAGGGTCTCTGCAGGCTTGATCTGGCCTTGGTCAGGATGCCTGCAGTAGGCAACCAATCCATGTGTCTTTTTCACATCAGTGTTTCTGTCTCTCTGTCTCTCCCTTTACCTTCCACTCTAAATAAATAAATAATGGAAAAATATCCTTGAGTGAGGAGGATTAACAACAATAAAAAGAGGTACTGTGGAGAGAGAACTGGTTCAACACCCAGATGGTGTTTGGTTATTTAATATTAAGGCTCTTCTCCTTAGCTTGATTCCTCAGTATAAAAGTTCTGTCATTTCACTCAAACTGTTTGATGAAAAGCGAATTTAGTTAGTCAGGAATTTGGGCATCTTCTCAAGACCATTTGAGAAATCTCAAGCCCTGGGCTTCCTGAACATTCTCCCTCTAAATATGCACCCCCCCCCCCCCAATGCTGAAGAAGCCAGCTGTGGGGTGGGGAGAGCGGGCTGGGGGCTCACTGGGTGTGAGAGGGAAGCCTGACCACTCTTGTGGGTCAGTTTCCTAATGATTTCTTAGGTGAATGAATGTCACACTCTTAGGGCCAGTAGCACAGGCCTGGGGGCTTGGAGCATAGCATCTTACGGTTATAGTGGATGACAGTATATCCTAATATTCCACAGCGTAGAATAAATGCTTTAAAAGAAGAACCTGAACTCTAAGTCTAGCTCCAAAAAGCATTCTCTTGTACACTAGTTCCTTTTCTTTCTTTTTCTTCCCCACTAGTAGTAAAACACCTACTCTGTGCTAGGCACTTGCAAAGGACTAAGAATTCAGAGTTAAAACCTATTCACTATTGTTAGAGGTCACACAGCCTAGTTGGGGAGGCAGACATATCTAGAAAAATGTCATTCAATGTGGAAATGCTGAGGGTATGATGAAATAGTGTGGCTCAGACAGGGCTGGATTGAAGTCTTGGTTTGGCTACTTGGCGTCTATATAAGTGAATGAATCTCAGGCTGTCTTATTATTTATAAAACAGGGATGGGAGTATAGATGCCAATGCCTATTGTATAGAGTTGGTGTGAAGATTGAATGAGCACATGTGTAAGGCATTTTACCCCCAACTCAACACAAGGACATCACAAGCATCATTGAGTTCCCTGTCTTGTATGGGATTTGCAAATGTCTCAAAGCTGAGAGGCAGAATTAATACACTGGGTACGAGAAACGTTTGGAGTGTTAGGGAAGAAATTGGTTGTAAATTTAATTGGGACAGTTGTAAAGTGTTGGGTTTAGTTCAGAATCAGCCTTCTGAAGCTGAGGGTGGAGTGGGGATGTATGTGGCATGAAACTGCTCTTGTACAATGAAGCCTGGGGTATCAGTTAAATGCCTGCTTAATAGATGTAGGTGGCTAAGAACAGTAGCACAGACTTAGGTGAGGTTAATAAAAATACAATGTTCTGGGCAAAGGTAATGAGCCACAGCCATGCGGGAGGTTTGGGATGGGTGACCTGGAGAACTTTAGCTATTGGATGCAGTGGACTAGATTTTAAGGTGTTTCCCCTCTCCCTAGGGTTCAGTCTTTGAATTGTTAAATACGTTCTTGTGGGTAACATGAAATTATTGTTATTATTAGCTATCATTTACTGTGTGCTTATGTGTCACACAAAGTTTTACATATTCTGTTGGTCTCGTTTAGTGTGTTTTTAAAAAATCACTTGAGGTTATGTTTATTGATTTTAGAGAGGGAGGAAGAGAAAGAGAAACATTGACTGAGGATTGAACTCGAAACCTAGTTATGTGCCCTAACTGGGATTTGAACCCGCAACCTTTTTGTGTATGGGGCAATGCTCCAACCAACTGAGCCACCCAACCAGGGCTCTCGCTTATTGTTTTAATAAAATTTGTTTGAAATTAAGCACTATTATTAGCCCTATTTTACAAATGAAACCAAGGCACGGAAGTTTATCAGGGAAAATATGTGGCTCAAGGTCCAAGAGATTTAAGATTTTTGGTTCCCAAATGAAGTCTTTAGTTTAGCCAAGAATCCCTTATTTCTCACAGAAGGTTCCAACTTATTCTCTTGATAGTTTGGTCTTTTTATGCCTAATATATATGATGTCCACATAGGGAAAAATATAGTTTTTCCTTGTTAATTTTAAAGGCATGGCGGTGATAATAATCAACTTCCATGTGTTGGTTGCTTACTTTATTCGTTGACATACTTATTTAATACTCATTATAAAGTTACAATTGAGAGAATTTAAGTAACTTGCCCATGGTCACTAAGCTTTTAAGGAGAGGAGCTAAGATTTGAATGAGCTGGATGGCTACAGCCTACATTCTCATCTCAAGATGGAACATTGAGCTGAGGTTCAGGCCTCTTCTGTGTGTCTCTCCCATGAAGGCTTGTTTGAATAGACTTGGAGGGAAGTGCAGAAAACCCCTTAAAATTTGGGACATGTCAGATCAGGTAGAGCAACAGTTGGACATATCCTGAAGCCTCAGCACATGATACCAGGCCAAGGGCTAGTGGAGAGGACAACTGAGTCAGTGAACTTGAAGGGCTCAGGTGCCCCCAGAGCTGCTCCTGTTCCAGGTGTCTCTGAGGCTGAGGCCTCAACAAGACCTGTACCTTGAGGCTCTGCCCCTCTTTCCCACCCCAGCTCCTCCCAGGCTCAGGGAAGGAAACAAGTCAGCAGCCTTATTGTAGAAAAACACTCTGACTTGACCAAAGCCATCAGTCCTAAGGGGTGACATGCTCAGGACTGAGATGGGGAGAGGGAGTTGCACCTCTGTGTCTCCATGGACCTCCCTAAGCTTCGTGATATGTTGCAGCCCTCCGCAGCCTCCTTGGACTGAATGGATGTCAAAGGTCCACATCCCATTACCACTCCTCTTAGCTAATCACCCACTTATAGCACATGCCAACCAAATTGTCAAGGAAAGGTTTTCTTCAGTCCTCTGACTTTTGTTCTCCTGAAACTAGAACCTGATACTTTAATTGTCTAGAGGATCTTGTATAGACAGACACACCAGAGGAGGACAGAGATTTGCATTTGGTTCTTCATCCAACAGATGGGTCTCCAAGTGCAATGTGAACAGTCCATGGGGACAGCTCCAATCTTTGTCTAGCAGGGGAGACAGGCCAGGGTGGAATGGGGAAACCAGGGGACTGCTCAGGGAGATTCTATAGGGTTCCATTTGGGGTTAAAGTTTCACCATTATTTTTAAAGAGCCCACACTCACTTAGGAGTAGGTTGTCCAAGAGGGGTTAACTAATCATTTCTTAGACACTGAGCAATCCCACCAGTATATTCTCCTGGTAGGCCCTGTAAGTAGGATGATCATATAATTTATCATCCACTCCAGAACTCTTTGGAGAGCTTAATAAAACTTTCAAGGATTAATGTATTCTTCATAATTACACTGGGACAACTGTCATAGGCCAGCACTGTTCCAGGCAACCAGGACATATGTCACTCTACCAAGGAGTGTCCAAAGAAAGATTTAACAATGCCCAAGACCTCTTGGCCCCTGTGTAACCTTGGGCAAGTTACTCAGCTTCTTTAAGCCTTAAGTCCTTCATCTGTAAAATGGGACTAATAGAGAGTTTGTTGAGAAAGCACTCAATAAATACTGGTTGTGGTTGTTGTTGTTTGTATTAAACTTTGCTGCCTCTCAAAATATGTGGAATCAGCAGGGTCGGTATCATAGCAGCTATAAAGAATTGAAATATGTTCTTTCTCCCAATTTTTGGGTTTATATTTTGGCTGTACCAATGCAAATACTTAACTCCAATCTGTCTTTGCTGGCTGTTATTTCAGGGGACAAAAGTCTTTGTCATTTAGAAATGATTTTTGTGTAATGGCTGCCTCTAAGGAAACAGTGGGTTGAAAGAAAGTGCCTGTTGCTTCACCTAATCAATTTGCTTTCAGGAATAACTTTGAATTTTAGCTGAGAATGTCATCTGTATCTAATTAGATATCCCGCTACTCATCCCAGAAAATCAATTCTTCTTGTTGTGAAATGGACTGATTACTTTAAATCCAGCTTTGAATTAATTTTTTTAAACCAACATCTTGATGGCTTTAAGTTGTTTCTAATTAAAACATTGAATTGAATTTGATGGTATTGTCATTTTGCTTATTCAACTTACTTGATGTTAAGAGGGGAAATCTCTAGCTGCTTCTACTGAAGCAGAGTTTGTATCTACCAAGTGTGGGCAGAGCAGCCGCCTCCTATTTGTAGGGCTCACTTCCAGTCAGTAGGAGAAGCCCCAGAGGAGCGTGTTAAGGCTCCTGCCTCTAAAAGACAAACTGAGACACACACAGCAAATCTGGCAAAGGCTGTTGTCCCAGCAGCCCAAATTAACTGGGTGATTAATCTCTATTAAATAGACAGGAGGTAAGTGCCGGTGGAGGGCACAGCAGTGTCTCCTGCCAGCCAGGGTGGACAGGAACTGTAAGACAATGTGTACTTCAGGGAGCACAACCCTGCTCTGGAGTCAGACTCACGTGGGTTCGAATCGTGTGTAACACCTCCAGGATATACGGATATGGGCAATGTTTCATTGAAGGTGGGTTTCCTTATCTGTAAGTGGAGCTAATAGAACCCCCTGCTGTAGTTACAGTATTCAATGGGATAAGGCATGAGAGCCCTTGGCACAGGTCTGGCCACAGTAAGCAATAATTATACCAGTTGCTGTTGTCATTTTTCAGTCTCCAGAACTGGAACCCTTGGCTGAGGTGCATCGGCTCGGCTCTTTGCTTCCCTCTGGTGGCACAGATCAGCGATCTGGTATGGAGGAAGCTGGGAGATGTTACCTTAAGAGTAAGGTAATTGAGAGTACCGCCTAGAAAGGAAGATGTGAGGCTGCGCCACTGCGATGCTTTTATTAGTGCTCCCAGCGTCCAGTTGTGAGGCTTCCCCGGCCCTCCCCCAAGTCCCCTGCCCCTCAACTCCATGCAGCCAGAACCTCCCTTGGGGCAGGGTGTTGCTGGCTTCGGGGTAGAACGCCACCTGGGGGTAGGAGGCAGGGGTTTGGGGTGGGGTTGGGGACAAAGAGGTGAGTTGTTGTGAGGCATTGTGCAACTGCATGAGGGGGTCGGATTTTTTGCGCTTCTGAATTAACACCCTCCTCCTCCTTTCCCTCCCATCCACACTCCTAAGGGATCTGCCCCTTCACCCAAATGCTTACCTCTTCCCTTCTCCTTTCCTCCTTCCCTACTCGGGAGGGGGGCAAGAAAATTGCTCACGGTTTGATTGCTTCCTTGATTACTTACAAGAATTCCTGTCAATTTTTCAAAAAGAGGACAGGAAAGCACCCTGAGGGCTCTACAGTCAGGATGATTCTTCCTTGTGCAGGTTAGGTAAAAGCGGTGGTGGGCTACTCCTTGCTCAGAGGTTGGAGAGTTCCCAGCCATGGTTCTCTGGCAGACCAGATGGGAAGTGTGAGGGAGAGGAGGAGAGGCGGATGAAGTGGGAGTGGAGGTTGGAACTGTGGCTGGCTGGTTTGCCAGGACGTTCAACTGGGGCATGGGCGCTCTGTTCCTGATTCCCCTCTGAATTTCCTCAGCAGTCTCCTTTCTGCCCTCCCGAGCTCTCTTATCTTTGTGGGCTGTCCCTTCACATGCATACATTGGGCCACAGGCCACATCAGAGCCAGGATGGAATCAGCACTTCCTATTGCTGCCTGAAAATAACTTGCAATTTGCTATGAGCCCTCCCTGAACTGATAGAGGTCTTGGGGCAAGGGTTACTTTCTTTCAAGACTGGGTGAGTACCCCTTTGAGGTGCCCCTAGAGCCTGCTGTGTGATCTTCTAGTATAGGGCTTAGACAGTTTTAGGGAGCATCCTCATTTCCTGTAATAACTGGGGTTTCTGGAGGGGCTGATGGCAGAATTCAGCAATACACGTCATGTAATGACTCAGGGCCAAAATGAGCCATCCAGATGGGTGTTAGAGTTGATATCCGAGGTATCTTTTGTGCTGCTCCCTGGACTTGTGACATGTGAGGTGCACAGAGCCCTGTGCCACATTTACTGTTCTGCTGTTGCCATCTTGAAATTCTTAATAATTTTTGAATGGGAAGGCCTGCATTTTTGTTTTGTGCCAGGCTGTGTGATTACATAGCTGGTCCTGACTCCAGGAGGATCTGAGGAGGGTTGGCTGGGTGGAGATGAGTGGCAGAGCTAGGCTGTAGTTCTTTAGGATGTGGCTGTCCTGGTGGTAAGCCTGGTGCACCTGCTCTGAACATACTTGTGAAGAATGGGGGCCCAGGGTGTGGCATTTGGATCCCCAGTAAGGCTGTCAGTGAGGCTCCAGAGGTAGGGCCTATATGTGGGCCTGGTCTGCCTCATGTTTGGAGGAGCAAGCTTGCCCTCCCCAGGGGGGCCACGATCACAGGGGCCTCTTGGAAGGGTGGCGTGGTCTTGCTTTGCTGCACTGGAATTACTCTCCTTTCTGAATGTGGTGAGTGGAAACCTCATAGGGCTGCTGGGAAGTCTAGAGAAAAACGATGGGAAACAGCAAGAAAAAGGGTATTCTTTCCTGGAGCTGGAGGGTCATGGTGCTGGAGGTTCCTGGTGCTGGAGAGTCATGTGGCATTTGTGAAGTGTTGAGCTCAGAGTCCATTCTTAGTGGTCAGGCTAATACCTAGCTACTGGAGGACAGGGTCCAAGTCACCTACAGAAGCTTACGCAGATTTTGTTCCCCAGGGACACATAGTCTCTGTGGAGGATGAGATAGTCACACACATCTGCTTCCTGCTTTCCCACAGACTGGGCTTGAAGTTCAGCTTTCCTCTACTGACCACAGTGCCTTCTGAACAGATCACCTGACTGGTCTGGGTACAGCAGTATTGGGGAGGGTGGACATAGAGCATCAGGGCAAGTGTCCGGGCCAGTACCTGTCAACACTGTCACCCTATGTAAGAAGGCATTGTTACTGTCATTAAGAATCCAGTCTGTGGTTGGAAGGTCAGATTATGGAGGGGACATGGGGGTGAGCAGGGCTGGAGGATGAGCTGTTGGTACTAGAACTACAGGTGATACAGAGACCTGCGCAAAGGTGGGGAGGTGTGCATATGGCTTGTTTAGAGTGAGTAGAAGGGGGTAAGGTGAAACCTGAAATGCAGGGAGGAGCTCAGAGAATGCTGCCCCGCTCCATGATAGATGGAGGGTCTTTGTGTTGGTGGGGCAGGGGGTGAGGATTGGGGATTTGGGAGCTGATGCTGGTGGGTCTCTGTCAGCTGACTTCCTTACATTGACACCTTCCCTAAAGTCTAAGCAAGGGCTCCTGGGGAGAAGGACTGGCCTCTTCTCTACACACCTGTTGTGCATCCTCTCGCTGGGGATGGCTCTGCTGGTTGTATCTGGGCTTCCCTGTCCAGTCTCCCTTCTTTCTCCATAATGAAGGGAAAGGTGGGACCAACACCAGGCCTTCACAGTCACTCAAACCCACTTAGCAGGAAAGCAGTTAGGCTCAGCCATTAGAGCAGTGTGATGAGTGACCTCAGGCAACGATGTTAACCTCTCTGGTCCTTAGTTTCTTCAGAAATGCATTTGGTGTAACAGTATTGCCAGGAAATGAGGCCATGATGGAAAGGGCCTGCAATGGTACCATGCTGAGGACATGCTAGGGCAGGATAATGCTGGGTGTTCCTATAAGTGTCATTCCTAGTGTAGCAGACAAGAAGTGCAGACGGAGGAGGCATGTCCCCTTGGGCAGTCCTACAGAGTGTGGGGGACCCAAGCAGCACAGAGGGGCCTGTCTCAGGGCCTGCTTGACATGAATACAGTGAAACATGGGGCTGTGGGCAGTTTTTGCAAAGTGCAAGTAGCCTCGTCTTGTGAATATTAGAGGAGCTCACATTTACCACGTGCTCACCATGCCCTCTTATCCTGCGTGCTGTATGTGGCGTGCCTCCTTTAGCCTCAGGAGCCCTATGAGGTGTGCACTCATGACCTTTACCTTGCAGAAGCAGAAGCAGAAGCGGAGCCCCAATATCTTCCCAGCTGTGGCTCCCAGACAGCCTCACAGTCTTCTGGTGGGCACTGCCCGCCCCTCCTTGAGCACCACTGGAATCCTGGGGCCCTGTATCACAGGGATCTTGACTGGTCCCTAATCTAGTCTTGTCTCTAAATGGGGACCATAGTGGGACCCTCCAGTCCCATACACACTGAACTGGGTGCACTGATGAACCCGCCCAGGTGTGGGATTCAGGCAGGGAGGAAGCATTAGCCTTGTGACCTGGCTTTCTGTCTCAGAACTGTGCCGACATTCCATAGGGTGACAGTGTTGACAGGTATTTGGGAAACACCCGTTTTCCTTCCAATATATTTGTCCCTGTTTATTCAAAAGGTGGTAAATATTTGATTGTCATCCTGGCTTATTTAAACAGAAAAAAATGTCGGTAGTCTAGAATTTGGGTACATTTCAAATATATTTTATTAAGTTTCTTTTTGTCTTAGAAAGAATATGAGCCCTGCATGCAGTGCTAATGGTTTCTGACATTTACATAGCATACAACAACAGTACAATGCGATGCGGCATACACTGAAGGGGCAGTGTGTGCAGGGGCATTCTTAAGAGATATTTACAAAGGAAAGGGCCATGGTCATCTTAGCTTTCAAAAGAGGGCTACACTGTTTAACATTGAAGAATTACGTGGGGATTGCTTTAGTACTGCATGTTCCATTGTGGTGAGGGAAAGAAAGATGCTTTGAAGTTTCTCCCTCATCAATAGAATGTATCCGTAGCTTTATACTCTGTGTGTATTTGTATATTTTTAAGTTTGATCCTAAGGATTTTGCTAACAATGTTAGGAACTTTTGAAGCATTAACTATTGAAGGAGTGAACTTTCACAAACCATTCGTTAAGTACCGTTTGCTTTGCCATCCCAGGATCTTGGAAATGTTTCATAGAGTGTGTAAAAATTAACCAGGGGGATGAAGCAGTCAAACTCGAGTTCACAAAGAGCAGACGCAAAGAGATCTGCTTTTACTTGCCCAGTGACTGAGGCCACTGAGGCTGTGACTAACCCAGGAGAGCCCGTGGCAGTTGTGCCGAGGAGGCAGGACCTCGGAGCGGAGCGGGAGCTTCCTGCTCTAGGAATGGGTCAATTCTGCTATGAAATGTCTCAACCAAGCTCCCTGGTCCTCCTAGGTGCTTATAAAGCTCAGATGTATAGTAATGTCTGGACAAATACAAAAAAGCATTTTTTTTCCTTTTTTTTTTTTACAAAGGAAAGGCATGGGTTTCCAGCTTTTCAGTAAAAAGCAGCCTGTGATGAAATCTGTAGCACAAGAGAGATGGGTCTCACATCTGGAAGCCTTTTGTACACAACTATAAAATGTAAAAAGTGACCCTTGGTAAAAAGTGCTTTGTAACAATATATCATTTGTGTCTTATGCCTGTGAGAAAGAAAGGTTTTTTTGTGTGTTTAATCTGCATAGTCCTTTGCTGTCTCCCAACGGATATGATGCTTTCCCATCTGGGCTTTTTCACCCTATTCTTCGTAGACCCTGGGAAGAAAAAGCACCCATGTAAGTGGCTCAGGACATGACTTGGGCAGTCCACAGGCTGGTGGTTTCTCTCCTTCATTCTTGTCTTTGGCAGTGCCCCTCCCAGAACTGCAGGAGCCTGGGAGAGGTGGGCAACATCTCAAAGCATTACAGGGACCGCAAAAGCTCACCTGAATCTGGCTTTGTCTTTCTAAACTGCCTCCACCTCTGTAGTCACTATATCCTCAAAACTCGATGAAGCAAACCCCCTCTGTATATGGGGAACCTGAGGCACAAGAGTCTCATGGGTATTGAATGTCAGTAGTGGGAAGGAGTTCTGTCTCCAGCATGGGCAGCGGTGGGGGGAAGAGGAATCTCCTCCCTCAATTTAGGGTTGTGATTTTCTTTGTATTTTGCCCAAAGAATGTCTATCCTCTGGAAAAACACCAGTTGTAGAGGCAGCTGCCTTAAGACTGAAGGGTGTATAGTGGGGCTGGGGTTGTCATGCAGGCCTGTGGCTCAAGATCACATCCTCTGATAGTTAACAGGGCCTATGTGCATTCACAAGCTGACTTTCCCCCCTCACCTCCCAAGCCATTGCTAAGTATTTTAATCCCTTCTCTTTTGCTCTGTGGCTGCTGTGGAGTTGCACTTCACACTCAAGACAACCCATTGATCCCTCTGCCTATTTCCTGATTTCTGAGTAAGACCCCCTAATTGTGCAGTGAAATCAAAAGCCTGCTGTTGCTGTTGCTGCCAGTGGCAGCTGGAAAAGCTCTGGGTCTGGGGTGCTTGGCACTCTCTAATCTGGACCCCAGGTGCTGGGCTGGCCCACTGTTCTCTCCTTCCTCTTTCCTAGGTTTAGCATATTCTTTCTCCCCCCCCACCAATCTGTCCCCCCCCCCCACCCCCGCATCTCTCTCTGTCTCTCTGCAAAGAGGACTTCAAGATAGTTCCCTTATCTCCATTCTACATTTATGGAGACATTTTCAACCTTTTATAGGGGGAGTGGAAGTGGGGAGGACAAGGGAATGCCCCCTTCCTTTCCCAAGATACCTCAGTATTCCAAGAAAGGGGTTAACTTATTTTGTAATGAAGTGATGGAATTCTGGGAATAGAAGTGCCCTCACTGCTCTCATCATTGGAATTTGCAGAAATAAGGTCAGGGTTGCATGGATCCATGCCTGCCTCCTCTTCATCAAAGCTGTGGCCTAGATGGAGGGGTGAGGAGGCCTGAATATCTCCCAGCAGTCCATCCAAGATGTTCCCAACCCTTCCATGAACCGGCCCTGAGGTTAGTCTCTTTATACTTTTGATGACACAGGGCCTGGAGCATGACAGTGGACGAGACAGGATGCTGCTTTTGCCATGTGAGCTGCCCTGATCAGAAAGAGGGCTTCATTCCCATCAGACCTGTAGAAAATAATATCCCACTCTCATCATTTTCTATTTCAAGCAACTGCAGATGAGGCAGTTTTGGAGACAGCTCAAAAGATTCAGGTACTGGGATTATACCCAAGTGTCAACTATAGGGGAGCTGTTTCCAGGCTGAGCTTAGTGTAGAAGGGGCAGCACAGGGACCAGAGGTAGGGAGGGAGAAGATGACACTGGGAAGTCACTCCCCATCCACACTTAGCCTTGGTTTCCTCCTCTGCTGATTGAGGTGCTGGCACCAGCTCCTGGGAAACTCAGCTGTGCACGTGAACATGCATGTGTGTGTGTATGTGTGTGGCCATGGCTGTGCAGATACAGGTATAAGCAGGCTCTGAGTGTGCAAGGACAGGTCTGCTCCAGGACAGGCTCATCTTTATGTGGTATAGGAAACCCGGAGCTTGCCTCCCCTCTGCGGCCAGACATAGGACCCCTGGAGATCAGAGCTGTGAAACCCTATCTTCTTATTCTAGGGAAACAAAACCCAGAGGGCTTAGGTGGTCTGGCCACTGCTGCCCCTGAGGTTAAGAGTAGGTCTGAATTTAAAGGGTCAAACCCTAGGTCTCTCTGCACATGCATGGGAAGGAGTTTATCAGTTTTCTGGGCAGCATGGGAGAATCTATTGTTGGCAGGGAGTCATTCTTATCATCTTGTGGTTGTACCTACAGTTATATAATTAATAAACCCAGTCACTTAAGTGGTCATGTTTCACCCCATAAGAATCACAGAGCTGTGCCAGGTGCTCACTCAGCCTTGGACAGAGGGAAACCCAGAGTCATATAAATTAAGTTATTTAAATAAGAAAAGGAAGTAAGACTATAACATAAAATTTTAAATGAAACAAACATTAGTTCATAAAAGGACACATTTTTGATGCTTATAGCTGTCTAAGACAGCAATAGCCTGCTTTAAGTGGTAAGTTCCTCATCCTTAGGGGTATATAAGCAGTATCTGGGTTTCTGTGTGCTGTGGTTATTGTGATGGACATTCACCATTAAACATGGCTACAGGACCTACAAGGGGTCCAGAATCTGAGCACGAGGGGGAGGAAGGTGAGGCATACCTGCGCTTCTCGTTCCAGGCATTGTACCACTTGATGAACCTCTTGGTGCTCTGCAGCTTGGGGTGCAGGCAGTGCTCTTGACCCCGGTATCTGGACACGCTTTTGGTGGTGATGCTGAAATGGAGTGAGATAGGGTAGAAGATTGAGCAACCTGAATGATAGCCCCTTTGTGTGGTCTGTGGGTCGGTCGCCCTGGCCTGTCCCAGTCAGGGCACTGAGAGACTGCGGCCTCCTCCCTCCTTTCAAGGGAACCTACCTGTATGTTCACGCCCTGCCTGGCCCTCTGAAAGATTCAGGTTGTCCCCTTAATCTCTGACCCCAGATTAGGGTCTAAATCTCTACTGAGTGACCGGCTTTCACTTTTCCCCTGGAGCTCTCAGAGTGTGGGATAATGCCTCCCCACCTTCTCTCCCCCCCCCCCCACTCCATCCCCACCTGCATGCAGGGTGTTATCTACAGGGCTCAAACCTCCCATGGAGAAGAGCTCCTAAGAACCTGAGGTTTGGAGGTGGAGAGTGCTAATGCCAGCAAGGTATGCATGACAAGACCTCTTTTCTTGGGTTTGAGTTGCTCCACAGCAGGACTTGGACATGCTCTGCATACACTGTGGTCTCCATCTGATCCTTCAAACACCAGTTCTCCCCAACCCTCTGCAGATTATCTCAGGACTGTTGATCTAAGCTAAGTTGGCCTTGAAGCCCATTGTTCCTGAGCTTGAAGTCCCAGCTGCTTCACCCTTGGGCAGAAAAATAAGACCTCTCTTCAGACCTCTATCAGCCAGTAGAGAAGCAGGTGGCATTGTATAGATGGTAGGTCTTGGGTCTGAATCCCAGGTCCGTCTGTGGGACCTTGGGTAACCTTTCTGATTCCAGTTTGCTCATCTGTGAAATGGGTATAATAGTAGGACCTACCTCTTAGGATTATTGGGATGACCAAAGGACATAATCTATGCATGATGAATAGTTATTGTTATTAGTAATTGTCATGGAAGATGAGGAAGCCACAGGAAGAAGCCTTAGTGCAAGAGCTCCAGCCTGGAGGGGGAGGCAAGATTGTTGCCCAGAACTGCTATGCCCCTCCCAGCCAGGGCTGGGCCATGGGGGCAAGAGTTAGAAGGAAGCTTCTGGGTGGGGGAGGAAGAATGCCCTTCAAGAATTAGAGACCACCTAGGGGACATGGAAAAGTGGAAGGTGAGAAGTGAGGATGTCACTCCCAGAGAGATCACAGCAGGAACAAGGTATGGGGAGGACTCAGGTGCTGGGGAATGGGGGGTGGTGGGGGAAGAAGGGGTGGATGGGGGTCTGAGTGGGAAGAGCAGGAAGGGAGGAAGAGAGGTCAGCTAATTCCTGCAGATCCCCAAAGATAAAGCGTTATGGCTTATATGCCAAGTTCTAGAAGGGATCAGAATCTCTGTGAATTGAGTCTCTAATTGATGGGAGAGGAAGTTGAATCTTGCCGGGAGAATGAGGGCAGAGTATTTGTGGGCCAGCTGTTCACTCCCGCCTTCTGTGCTCTGAGTTTCCAAGGCCTTCCCCCCCCCCGCCCCGCCCCCAACCCCCGTCCCCACTCCCCCACTGCCTAAGCATCCTGGGGACAGAGATGGGTCTTCCACTGATGCTGGATGACTGGGCCCTGACTTCACTGGCCCTCTTTATGAGGGGCCTGTCACTCCCCAGGTCTTGTGCCTCCTTTAATGTCTGGAGCATGACCATTCTTCTCCCCTGTGGTACCTAATCACTCTGCAGGAATTTAGCCCATGCATTGTCTGCAATGTAGCTCTTGCACTTGCAATAAAAGGACTTGGCAAAACCTGAGAAAAATTCCTTTTCAGGTCAGTGTGCAGACTCAGAATTCCAAGTCTGGGGACCTGAAGGTTGGGGAGCGGGAGAGTATGCTCAGCCCTCAACCAACCACAGGTTCAAATGCTCTGTCACAATACTGGGACTATGAAAATTGGTTGAAGACATGAGGATTTCTTCCCCCAGCAATTACTCAGAAATTCTGGGTCCTGTGTCCCTCTCCTCAGGGGTTCTAGGGTGCTGAGGGTTTTGGCAAGAGGGCAATGGACATGTGACACAAATTGGTCATTCTAGAATCTGCACTTTCCTGGACCCTTCTCAGTGCAAGGATTCCCACTTACAAAGCAGGCAACATCCCTCCCCCGCCCATTAGAGATTTCTGGGTGACTCAGGGTGAGCTGGAAAACTTTCTTTTGTTCAGCCTGTGTGGCTGAAAACCTGCTTTGGCAAAAAGTACTGGCCCTTCGTCTGATCTAAAGAATCTTAGAAGCTTCAGCCCGTCAGGGATGGGGGTTGTTCTGGGTGTGGAACAGAGGCTTAGGAGAGGGTGACTGCATGTGGCTCTCATGAGGCTCCTACAAGTTTTCACAAGGCTGCATACAGCCTTCTCAGGCACTTGCCTGTCAGTTTCCTCTCTAGTCTCAAAAGTTTAACAAGGAAAAAGAACAGGCCTATTGACTAGTGTTCTGTCTTTTCAAGATGTCATTGTACCCTCCACCCTGCTTCTCCTCCCCTGAAAGGTCTCAGCAATTGGACTTGGTGTGTGGAGCATTTTTCAGTGCTTTGAGGACTGCTAACTTAATTTGCAATGTCCCTATCATTTTTCAGTCTCCAAGCTGTGAGCCCTCAACCAACCAGGGTTTCAGCTCCTGTGATCTCTGGCCCCCACAAAAATAATTTTCTGGCTGTTTTTCTGGACTTGGCTTCGTAAAGGAAGAGGCAAGGCTAAGGGGCAGGGGCAAGAGGTTAATTTAAGTGTCCAGGAAGAATTCAGTGGGGTTCAGCCCAGGCAATTGGTTCTGGAAATTCCCCTACCTTCAGCCCCACTCTGCAGCCTCCAGGTAACAGTGGGGAGTGGGGACTGCCTTTGCCGACTGTGGCCTTTGGGCTAGTGGGGCCAGTGGTAGAAGGCACTTGCCCAGCTGAGAATAGTGTGTGTCCTGCTTCTGGGGAGAGGAGAGGGGCAGTGGTCCGTGACAGATATTTATTTGGTAGCTGCCTGCCAAGGGCTCCCTTCCTGGCCAAAAGCATATTAATGGGGAAACAGTGGTGCTGGCCTCAAGTGGTTAACTGGGAAGGCAGAGGAGCAAGGAAACTCGGTGTTCTCTCTGCCCCAGTTTCAAAGATATTTCCCACATCCCCACCAAGCAGAGTTCCAGCCACGTGGCACATTAACCCCACAGAGCCCTCCCCACAGGCTCAGGGACGTACAGGAGTCCAGCTGGAGAAGGAAGAGTGAGGGATCATTTTCAAAATGAAATTGCTAGAAGCTGAAAACTGGCCACCCATGGGCCCCTGATTGGAAAAAGGCTCTGAAAGGAGGTTCTGAGGACTTAGGACAATGTTTACTTTAATCCTCTCTCCAGTAATAGGAAGGCAGCACACCTCATAGTTTGGGTGCGAATTCAATAGTTCTGGGTGTACTTTGAGTGCTTTCAAGCTGGGTGTTGCTCTAAGTTGGCACATGGGAGCCATTTAACCCTCCATCACCCTAGAAAGTTGAGCAGTTTTAACACAGGGCTACCCATTTGAATCCTAGCAAGGGTGAACTGGGAGAGGCTGTTCCCGCAGCACAGGACAGTGACCCTCTTTGCAAACTCTCTTCCAGACTGTTGTACCAGTGCCCTAAGGACTCAGTGGGCAACTACAAAGGCTCTGCCAAGGCCCTGTCAAAGGTGGAGAGATGTTTGTTAGCCTGACCCAGTCCCACGCTCTGCCCCTGCACCAGGTTAAGAGCAGCACACATAAGCTGGAACAGGAACTCACATAACCATCTTCTCCTCGCAGTGCGGGTACTTTGGCTTCATCTCCAGCTTCTTCACATCACTATAGCGGATTTTGGGCCCCTTCCGGGAGCACTTGCATTTGGACCCTGCAAAAGAGTGCCCAGGGGCCGCTCAGTTGCTGGCGGGGACTCTCGCCCTTCCACGCCCACTGTGCCCAACTCAGAACCCTGGATCTCACCACATCTAGCATTTGGCAAATGGGTTCCCCAGAATGGGACACAAGACCTTCTGGGCACTCACCATCTACTCCCGCGGCGCACAGAGCCAGAAGCAGTAGGAGCAGAGCAGCGGTCAGGAGCCTCATGCTGGCCAGAGGGGCACAGCGCTCTCGGTGCGGGAGCAGGTACAAGGGGAGAGCGCCCGCACTTCCGTGCAATGACCCGGAGACACTGCTGGCTCCGCTTTTCTTCGTGCCTGGAGAGCGGCTCCCGGCTCCCGGCTCCTTCGGCTCCCCTCGCTCCGCTGCGGCCCCGCTGCTGCGCCCGCACGTCGCTGTCGGTGGGTGCCTCCTTCGCAGAGCTCCGCTCTGAACTCCGAGTTCCCTCCACAACCTCCCTCCTCCCACCCAGGCCTCTTTTAAATCCGCTCTTGCCCTCGCCGAGAGGGAGCTCATTAATATGCAGAACCATTCGGTGACTCACTGAGATTTCTTAACACGGTGGGGGGAGGAGACCATCTTAGCCCGCCCACCCCAAACCTCCTGCAGCGGCACATACTCCCAGTCATGAACACATGCACACTCACACAGTTATCTGCTACCCGCGCTCCCACACACTCCTGCACACACTTACACACCCAAACTCCAGCACGTGCACACACAGCCAGTGCCCTGGCTCCACTGGACAGCTGAGAGGCTGCTTAAGGGCATTGCTTTTCTGGTTTGCTTGGTTCCCTCTGGCCAGCTTGACCTGGTCTTTTGAGCAAATGGGAGACCCAGGCCTGTGGCCCAGATCTGAGAAGAATTGACAGGGTTTTGGGGCAGGTGCCAGGTGTGAGTGCCAGTGGGCCTGACTCCTAGGGTGTGAGCAGTCCCTGTTGGGCCAGCAGACTTGGTGGCCAGAGCACAAGGCCTGTTTGGAGGGAGGTTGCCATAGGTTGTATAAAAGCAAAACATCATCACCTGTGGTCACTGGAGCTGGCTCAAAGAGTATGTGTGTGGGAGGTTTGATCACTTTTAGAGGAAGTCTTCCTCAAGTGGTTATGTGGCCCTGGCTGTGCCAGCTGTCTGGGAGTGGAGAGAAAGAACCAGGCAGGGATTCCTCACTGTTAATACCGTTGTTACAAAGCCATGCCAAGGCCCAGTAAGGAGATTTGACAGTGATAACTATCTGGATGAAGTCCATGTTTCAGACATTGTGCCAGGCTGTGTGGTGCGTTGGTATGAACTAGGGATGGCGACAAAAGTTCCTGTTGCACTGCTTACCAGTGCAAGTGAGTTCATCACTATAGGCCTTCCTTTCATTCTGGAAAGTGACAAGTAGTAACAGTGCTTGTCATAGGGCAGCTGTGAGATTAGACATATAAAGTGTATAACAATGCCTGGCCAGTAGCTGGTACTCAGGAAATTTTACTTATTGGTATTATTATATAGATATATATTTTATTTTGCTTTTTACAAGTCCCCTTTCAAATTGGTATTTTAATCCTTTATTTGACAGACATGGAAACAGAATCAGAGAGAAGAAATAACTTCTTTTAAAAAATTTTTAAAACTTTTTAAAAATTATTGCTTAAAATATTACAAAGAGTAGTACATATGTCTCTTTTTTCCCCCCTTGACTTTCCCCCAGCCTCCCCTACCCCCCAGTGTTTTGTGTCCATTGGTTATGCTTATATGGATACATAAAAGCCCTTTGGTTGATCTCGTTCCCCTCCCCCCAACCATCCCCGGCCTTCCTGCTGTAGTTTGACAGTCTGTTTGATGCTGCTCTGCTTCTGTATCTATTTTTGTTTATCAGTTTATAATGGTCTTTATTAACCATAAATGAGTAATGTCATGTGGTATTTTTCTTTCATTGATTGGCTTATTTCACTTAGCATAATGCTCTCCAGTTCCATCCATGCCGTTGCAAATGGTAAGAATTCCTTCTTTTTTATATCAGCATAGTATTCCATTGTGTAGATGTACCACAGTTTTCTAATCTATTCATCTGCTGATGGGCACTTAGGCTGTTTCCAAATCTTAGCTATGGTGAATTGTGCTGCTATGAACATAGTGATACATATATCCTTTCTGATTGGTGTTTCTGGCTTCTTAGGATATATCCCTAGAAGTGGGATCACTGGGTCAAATGGCAGTTCCATTTTTAAATTTTTGAAGAAACGCCATACTGTCTTCCATAGTGGTTGCACCAGTCTTCATTCCCACCAACAGTGCACGAGGGTTCCTTTTTCTCCGCATCCTCTCCAGCACTTGTCGTTTGTTGATGATAGCCATTCTTACAGGTGTGAGATGGTACCTCATTGTTGTTTTGATTTGCATCTCTCGGATGATTAGTGACTTTGAGCATGTTTTCATATGTCTCTTGGCTTTCTGAATGTCCTCTTTTGAAAAGTGCCTGTTTAGCTCCTTTGCCCATTTTTTGATTGGATTGTTTATCTTCCTTTTGTTAAGTTGTATGAGTTCCCTATAAATGTTGAAGAGTAAACCTTTATTGGTGATAACATTGGCAAATATGTTCTCCCATGCAGTGGGCTTTCTTGTTGTTTTGTTGATGGTTTCTTTTGCTGTGCAGAAGCTTTTGATTTTGATGTAGTCCCATTTGTTTATTTTCTCTTTAGTTTCCAATGCCCTAGGGGCTGTATCGGTGAAGAAATTGCTTCGGCGTAAGTCTGAGATTTTGTTGCCTTTAAATCCCTCTAGTATTTTTATAGTTTCCCATCTTACATTTAAGTCCTTTATCCATTTTGATTTTATTTTTGTGTATGGTGTAAGTTGGTGGTCTAGTTTCATTTTTTTGCATGTATCTGTCCAATTTTCTCAACACCATTTATTGAAGAGACTGTTATGACTCCATTGTATGTTTTTGCCTCCTTTGTCAAATAGTAATTGAGCATATTGGTTTGGGTCGATTTCTGGGTTCTCTATTCTGTTCCATTGGTCTATATGTCTATTCTTGTGCCAGTACCAGGCAGTTTTGAGCACTGTGGCTTTGTAATACAGCTTAATATCTGGTATTGAGATACCACCTACTTTGTTCTTCTTTCTCAGGATTGCTGCAGCTATTTGGGGTCTTTTTTTATTCCAGATGAATTTTGGAGAGTTCATTCTAGGTCTGTGAAATATGCTGTTGGTATTTTGATGGGGAGTGCGTTGAATTTATAAATTGCTTTGGGTAGTATGGGCATTTTAATGATATTGATTCTACCAATCCATGAACAACACGGTATGTTCTTCCATCTGTTTATGTCTTCCTCTATCTCTTTTTTTAACGCCCTGTAGTTTTCTGAGTAGATGTCTTTTACCTCTTTAGTTAAGTTTATTCCTAGGTATCTTAATTTTAGTGGTGTGATAGTAAATGGGATTGCCTTTTTAGTCTCTCTTTCTGTAAGTTCACTATTGGTGTATAGAAATGCTATAGATTTCTTGGCATTAATTTTATATTCTGCTATATTGCCGAATTCTTTTATTAAGTCTAATAATTTTTTGATGGAGTCTTTAGAGTGTTTTTTAATGTACAATATCATGTCATCTGCAAATAAGGACAGTTTTACTTCTTCTTTTCCAATTTGGATGCCTTTTATTTCTTCTTCTTGTCTAATAGCAATGGCTAATACTTCCTGTACTATGTCAAACAGAAGTGGTGAGAGTGGGCATCCCTTTCTTGTTCCTGTTCTAAGGGGAAATGGTTTTAGTTTTTGCCCATTGAGTATGATGTTGGCTATGGGTTTGTCATATATGGCTTTTATTATGTTAAGGTATGATCCTTCTATTCCCACCTTGCTAAGAGTTTTTATCAAAAATGGGTGTTGGATTTTGTCAAATGCTTTTTCTGCATCATTTGATATGACTATGTGGTTTTTATCTCTCAATTTGTTTATGTGATGTATCACGTTTATTGATTTGTGGATATTGTACTATCCTTGCATCCCTGGGATAAATCCTACTTGGTCGTGGTGTATGATCCTTCTGATGTACTGCTGGATCTGATTTGCTAGGATTTTGTTGAGGATTTTGGCATCTATGTTCATGAGGGATATTGGCCTGTAATTCTCTTTCATTGTGTTGTCTTTATCTGGTTTTGGTATTAGGGTAATGCTGGCTTCATAGAATGAGCTTGGAACTGTTCCTTCCTCTTGAATTTTTTGGAATAGTCTGAGGAGGATAGGTTTTAGTTCTTCCTTGAATGTTTGGTAAAACTCCCCTGTGAAGCCATCTGGTCCTGGGCTTTTGTTCGCTGAAAGCTTTTTGATTACTGCTTCAATTTCTCCCATAGTTATTGGCCTATTGAGACTTTTAGATTCTTCCTGATTGAGTTTTGG
The DNA here is from genome assembly GCA_004026665.1 of Murina feae. Lineage (NCBI taxonomy): Eukaryota > Metazoa > Chordata > Mammalia > Chiroptera > Vespertilionidae > Murina > Murina feae. The sequence goes on along the minus strand of PVJC01002251.1, from coordinate 20,894 downwards.
AATGTTGTATTTTTCTAGGAATATGTCCATTTCCTCCAGGTTTTCCAATTTGTTGGAATAGAGTTGTTCATAGTATTTTTTAACAATCCTTTGTATTTCTGTGGGGTCTGTTGTTATTTCTCCTCTTTCATTTCTGATTTTATTTATTTGGGTCCTCTCTCTTTGCTTCTTGGTGAGCTTGGCTAGAGGTTCATCAATCTTGTTCATCCTTTCAAAGAACCAGTGCTTGGTTTTGTTGATCTTTTGTATTGTTTTTGTTTTTTGGGGGGTCTCTATGTCATTTATCTCTGCTCTGATCTTTATTATTTCCTTCCTTCTGCTTACCCTGGACTTTTCTTGTTGCTCTCTTTCTAAAACTCTGAGTTGTAGGGTTAGGTAATTTATTTTCATTGTTTCTTGTTTTTTTTTGCAGTAGGCTTGTAGAGCTATGAACTTCCCTCTCAAGACTGCTTTTGCTGTGTCCCATAGGTTTTGGATTGTTGTGTTTTCATTGTCATTTGTTGCCATGGTGTTTTTTATTTCTTCTTTAATCTCTCTGGTAACCCAGTCATTGTTTAATAGCATGCTATTTAGTCTCCATGTGTTTGATTTTTTGGATTGTTTTTATTGTAGTTGATTTCCAGTTTTATGCCACTGTGATCTGAGAAGACGCTTGATATGATTTCTATCTTCTTGAATTTGAAGAGACTTTGCCTGTGACCCAATATATGGTCTATCTTTGAGAATGACCCATGTGCACTTGAGAAGAATGTATGTTCTGTGGCTTTTGGGTGAAGTGTTCTGAAGATGTTAATTAATTCCATGTGATCTAGTGAGTCATTTAGGATTGATGTTTCTTTGCTGATTTTTTGTTTAGAGGATTTATCCAATGGTGATAGTGGAGTATTAAAGTCCCTCATTATGATTGTATTGCTGTCAATCTCTCCCTTGATATCCTCCAGAAGTTTTTTTATGTATTTGGGCGCTCCTATATTGGGTGCGTATATGTTTACCAGAGTTATTTCTTCTTTTTGGATTGATCCCTTTAGTATTATAAAGTGGCCTTCCTTATCTCTTTTTATGTCCTTCACTTTGAGATCTAATTTGTCAGATATAAGTATTGCTACCCCAGCCTTTTTTTCATGTCCATTTGCCTGAAAAACCTTTTTCCATCCCTTCATCATCAGTCTGTGTGCATCTTTTTTTCTGAGGTGGGTTTCCTATAGACAGCAGATATATGGGTCATGTTTTCTTATCCACTCAGTTACCCTATGTCTTTTGATTGGAGCATTTAATCCATTTACATTTAAAGTTATTATTGATAGATAATTGTCACCATTTTTGTTCTTTACACCTGTGTTCCTTCTTTGTTTCCTTTTTTCTTTTTCTTTTTACAGTAGACCCTTTAACATTTCTTGCATTGCTGGTTTGGTGGTAACAAACTCCCTTAGTCCCTTTTTGTCCGTGAAGCTCCTGATTTCACCCTCAATTTTGATTGATAGCCTTGCTGGGTACAGTATTCTTGGATTCAGACCCTTCCTTTGCATGACTTTGTATATTTCATTCCATTCCCTTCTTGCCTGATGTGTTTCTGTTGAGAAATCAGTCACTAGTCTGATGGGGGATCTTTTGTAGGTAACTTTCTGTCTCTCTCTAGCTGCTTTTAAGATTCTTACTTTGTTGTTGGTGGTTGCCATTTTAATTATGATGTGCCTTGGCATTGGTCTTTTGGAGTTCATTTTGTTTGGGACTCTGTGAGCTTCTTGGATTTGTGCGAGTTTTTTCTTCCCTATATCAGGGAAGTTTTCTGTCATTATTTCCTCAAGCAAGCTTTCTATTCCTTGCTCAGTTTCTTCCCCTTTTGGCACCCCTATTACACGGATGTTGTTTCTTTTCGTGTTGTCCCAAAGTTCTCTTAGGCTCTCCTCCTGCTTTTTAATTTTTTTTTCCTAGAAGCTGCTCTGCTTGGGTATTTTTTCCTACCTTGTCTTCTAACTCACTGATGTAGTCCTCTGCTTCTTCTAGTCTACTGTTGATGCTTTCTATTGAGTTCTTTATAGCATTGATGTCACTTTTCATTTCTTCTTGGTTCTTCTTCATTTCCTCTTCGTTCTTACACATATTGTTGAATTTGTCTTCCATTCTTCTCAACCAACTTATGACCATTTCTCTGAATTCCTTCTCTGACAGGTTGCTTGCCTCCATTTCATTTACTTCCTTTTCTGGTGATGCCTGTTTCTCTTTCATATGCGGGCTGTTTCTTTGTCTTCCCATGATCTCTCTTCTCTGGGTGTCTAGTTATGTAGTTCTCTCTCTCCTTTCTGTGAGGAGGTGCAGGGCTCGTCTGAGTCCATCTAAACTAATAAAAGTGTGATATTGAAATTGACCGTTTCTTCGGGACACCCACCAGCCAATCAGAGTGGCTGTATGCAAATTAACTCAGCCAAGATGGCGGGCGCCGGCTGCCTCACCCAGGCCCAAGCTGTATTTCTCCCCCTCCCTGATCCTGCAAGGGAACTGAGGAGCAGGAGAAAGGCAGCTGGGGCCAGAGGGCAAGGCCCCCAGGCGCCCGCCTTGCTGCCTGCCTGAGGGGCCGAGCTCCCCGAGTACCCTCACAGGGAATCGGGGAGCTGGAGAAATGGAGAAAGGCGCCCCAGGCCGGCAGGATGAGGCTCTCCGGGTGCCCGCCTCACTGCCTGCCCAGGGAGCCGGAGAAATGGAGAAAGGCACCCCAGTCCTGACTGCTGGGGGCCTCAGATGTGACTGGGGGCAGGCCCCCAGTGGGGACACTCACACACACCCAGGCACACACAAAGGTGCCTGCCAGACTGGGGCCATCATAGGACATCCACTGAGGGGTTCTGGACTATGAGTGGGGGCAGGCTGGGCTGAGGGACCTCCCACCCCGTGCACGAATTTCGTGCACCGTGCTCCTAGTGTATTCATAAGATCCAGTGTTCTCCAGGCCCTATCCTCCTCCCTGCGGAAAGACAGAAGTTCCGGGGGGCCGCTGTCTCCCATACCATGGCTAGGAGTCTGGCGAGCCTGCAGCCTGCTCCTCAGACCACTGAGAAGAAGAAATAACTTATTAAGATCACATAGTCAGGAAGCAGGTGGCTAGGCCAGGAGGGACTCTAGTATACTAGTATGTGGCTTCAGAACTAACTGGAGTTTTATCCCTGGGCCACCTTACCTTCCTCAGGCATTTGGTGAAGCGCTTCTTTGATAGACCCAGCAACAGGATGGAGCTTCTTAGGCTTCTAGGGTCCCTGGGTTTGCATCTCAGGCAAAAGCTGGTGCCAGGGCAGAAGCTGCCAGACCCTTCCAGTTCACACAGCTCTGTGCTCTTAGCCCAGCAGCTTCCTGGGGGCAAAAGTGCCCAGAGGAGATCCTGGGGGGATGGAATGGAATAGACAAGCTGATGAGGAACAGAGTGGGAAGAATCTGTGTTGTCTCTCCCAAGTTGGGGAGCCTTGGCTTCCTTGTGGGGAAGTTGAGCCATGAAGAGCCAGCAGTGCCTGTGAGCCGGCTTCAGGCCATGTCCTGAGTCATATGCAAGCAGCTGTGTACCTATACTTAAAGCAAGGCCAACAACTGGACACTTGGATTATGCAGAGGATAAGTGCAAGGGACTTATTTTCGGCACTTATATTAATTTTAAAAAATCTTTTTAGTGAAGTTTAGAGAGAAAGGGAGAGAGAGAGAATGCTCACACAAGAGAGAAACGTTGATGTGAGAGAGAAACATCATTTTCTGCCTCCTGCACGTCACCTACCAGGGACTGTGCCTGCAACCTGGTCATGTACCCTGACTGGGAATCAAACAACTAATCTTTCAGTGCATGGGACAATACTCAACCAACTGAGGCAGGGCCATTTATGTTAATTTCTGAAATTTAACATTATTTTTTCTTAACACAAAACCAGCACGTTTGTGATCAAAAAACATACACATACACACACATACATCAATTACACCTACTCAGCAATCTACACCAAGATGCTACAGTGTTACCTTTTCAAACTCTTCTCTCTTTGCTTGTACACAAATGAGATCAATGCATGTCCTGTTTATTTTTTATTTTTTTTAAATTTTTAACAAATATATTTTATTGATTTTTTACAGAGAGGAAGGGAGAGGGATAGAGAGTTAGAAACATCAATCAGCTGCCTCCTGCACACCCCCTACTGGGGATGTGCCCTTGAAATCGAACCTGGGACCCTTCAGTCCCCAGGCCGACATTCTATTCACTGAGCCAAACTAGTTAGGGCAATGCATGTCCTGTTTAATAACCTGCTTGTTTTACCTGCCACTGTATCATCAGCATTGTTCGACATGACTAGTTTTTCTTCTACAATATCTCTTTTTTTTAAAAAAAAAAAAATATTTTTATTGATTTCAGAGAGGAAGGGAGAGGGAGAGAGAGATAGAAATATCAATGATGAAAGAGAATCATTGATTGGCTGCCTCCTACAGGCCTCCTACTGGGGATCAAGCCGCAATCTGGACATGTGCCCTTGACTGGAATCAAACCTGGGACCCTTCAGTCTGCAGGCCGATGCTCTATCCACTGAGCAAAACCAGCTAGGGCTACAATATCTCTTTTAATTATGTCATTTGAGCTCATAGAGTATAATGAGCTTAAAAACTTTTTGTCTGGAGTCAGACTGCCTGAGTGTAAATCCTACCTACTATCTGTGTGATCTTGGCTTATGACTTAACTTTTGGGTATTTTCTCATCTGTGAGATGGCGATATAATAGTATCTACAGCATTGGGAGAATTAAATGAAATGGTTCATGTGAAGCATGTAACCTGGTCCCTAGCAGAGTAAATGTTCAATAAGTGCTGATTATTGTTATTACTATTATTTTGGATACAGCATATTCCATTGTACAGATGTTCCATAATTACTTTAATTACTCTCTGCTGGACGTTTGAATTGTTTTCAAGGGTATTTTCTTGCAAGCAGTGCTGTGTTACAAAAATTCTTGGTGCTCAATTTTAGGGTAGCCCTTTAAAATTGGATTATGTCTCAGAAATAGAATCATGCTTGTTTTAAGGCTTTTAATGCAAATTGCGCTCCCCAAAATTATTTTTATTCTACAAAAAAAAACAAAAACTTTTTAGCTACCAAGCTTTGGCAGAGCATGTGAAATATGATTTTTTTATTTGTTTCAAGAATATGCTTATTAATTAAGTGGGATCTAATAGTACCAGGGTTCATGGGTGTGGAGCTTTTATAGGGAAAAGTAGTTGACCCTAAAAATATGGACCATATTTTCCCAAATTCCAGGGCTAGACCAGAGGTCAGACATTTCAATATTTTGTTCCCACTGTATTCCTTAGTCTATGTGTGCTTATCTTTGGTTTGCAAAATACAGCCATTGTGTCTTTACAAACAGAGCTCACCCCTGTTTATGTGAGCAGTCCTGGGTCCATGCGAACGAAAGAGGATGGAGGGCCCTTGCTGCCAGTGGGTCTGTGAGTGATGCTGCTTAACCCAGAGAGCAAGGGAGGCTTGACCCCTGACATGCTTTCAGGGTGCAGACTCCACTGAGCTTCGCCTGGGTACTTTGAGTATATCGAGGAGGTAGGGTGAGGTGGACATGGGTGAGGCAATTCTTTGCACAGTGGCATTGCCCAATTCAGGGGGATCTCTGTGGTGTAGTGAAGGAGCACACACATGCTCTGTCCTCTGGAGTATATATCCTGGTGTGTGTGTATGTGTATGTGTGCGTGCACGCAGCTATTTATAATCATACTGGTTCTCTAGAGGTGGTGGGGGGAGAGGTGAGAGGAAGACCACAGTGAGACCCTGTGCTCTAAAGACCTGTCTGGCCCTTTCACCTCTCATGTCATGTGTGGCACCCCAAAATACCTGCTTCCAATGGTTGTGCATCCACTAGTTGTGAGTCCCAGACTGGTGGGCACCCCTCCCTCTCCATGGAGCTCCTCCTTTTCTGGAGGGTTTGTGTTTCTCTCCCAGTGTTGCCCCCAACCTGTGGAACCTGGCAGCCAGCTGACTTCTTTTTGCTGGTTCTTCTTTAGAACATCCCTGCCTACTGACCCCTCTCAAGGCCTTGCTCTGAGGTGGAGGGAGAGGCAGAGCCAAGGTTCCCTGAGGACAACAACTGGTTTTGATCTTTATACTTGGACTGTTTAGAAAGCCTCAGCAATTAAGCCGAGAGGAAATGGCACAGGGGATAATTGGGTGACATTGAATTAGGCTTCAGGTAGCCTTGTGGGAGCAGAGGGGCACTGAGAATTCCCCCCAACGTGGAAAAAAAAGTGACTGCAGAAAATATGACAGACCAATTAGCTTTTATTGTTCCACTTATTCATTTAGCATCACCTCATGGCAGACAAACATCTTTACTATGTTAAGAACTCAAAGATATTTTCAAAGAAGGCCCTAACAAAGTGAGCAAAGGACAATTCAGGGGGAAAAAGAAAACCAGTGATGAACCAATTCATGAAAGGATGTGCGTCCTCATTAGCAATCAAGAAAACAAGCACATTAATGCTACAGTATCATGGCATTTTGGATTGGGTCCTATTCAATAATGAAATATTTATTTTAAATATTAACATCCAAAGTAAAGTGAGGAAGGGCCACTTAAGCAGCACCAGTGGGACTGTGAATTGATATGAGTTTAGGAAATACTTAAAGTATGTATCCAGAGTGTTGGAAATAAATCATTTCACCCCATTAATCTAGTTCAGAAAACCTATTAAAACAGTTGACAAGGAATATGCAAAGATATTCCTTGTTAAAGTGTTAACCTAAATGCCCAACAATGGAGGATTGGTTTAGTAAGCAATGAAAACTCTAAGTGAAATATACTGGTATAAAGACTCATGATTACAGAGCCTGTAGAATTCCATGGAGTAAATGCTTATTCAGTAAATAGACAACACAAAATCATGTAAACACTGTGATTGCAAGTATGTAAAGGAGCAACCGCTATATACAGGATGGCCAAGAAAGAGATACAAACATTGTTCTCTTTGAGTGGTGGGGCTTAGGGCATCTTTTAAAAGCTTCTCTCCTTGCTTACCAATTTATCTAAATATAATAAAATTGTAATGTGCTAATTAGGTCAGATAACTGAACCATCAGTGGAAATACCAGTCACTATGATGCGCACGTTGAGCATCTGCCTCCCCCGCTCCCGCTCCACCCCCAACCTGGTGGCGATTGGGGGGTGGGGCAGGGGAGGCAGGGCTGGCCAGCGGGTGGCGCTAGGCTGCCTGCCAAGGCGGGTGCCAGCGGGGGGGGGGGGGGAACCCCCCCCATTGCTCCTTCCCCTGGTCACCCCACAGATCAGCCCTGATCTCCAGCCAGGCCTAGGGACCCTACCCTATATATTGGGAACAATCTGTTAGATTTAAAAATTAAAACCTGGCAAGGCTACTCTAACACTGAAAAGACAGGATGATGCAGCGATGACATGCATGGACTCTAGCTTGCACATTTTGTGGTCATCCCTGATTCTGATACTTATAACTGTGTGACAAAGCCAATTACTTAACTTCTCTCTGCTTCAGGTTTTCCACCCATAACATGTGGAAAATGGTACTACTACCTCAGAAGAGTCATGTTATGTACTACTTTTTATTAGCAGGGCAAAAAAATGTAGCTGCCCATATAACAGCAAGATGCCTTTCATGTGTATGAAAAGTATGGTCACTGGTGCATGCAACATCCTGGATTGTGAGAGGGATGTCTGACTGCTGGTTTAGACCCAACATCCCCTGAGGAATCCCGGATTGTGAGAGGGTGCAGGTCAGGCTGAGAGACACCCCCCTTCTCCGTGCATGAATTTTGTGCACCAGGCCTCTAGTTCCCATTATAAAATGAACTCAGGAGCATTCAGTTTAAATAGTGAGGCCTGAGGCAGCCTTAACTCCTCTTGGCTGATCCCCATGATGGGTGATAGACATGTCTGTCCTGTAGTTGGCACCACAAAAGAGGCACATAGAGTCCTCAGTGGTGCTGGTGAGCCATGGTGAGGGCCCAGGCTCCATCTTCACAGCTGTCCACACTTTGCTTGGCACCACAGCTTACTGGCCCATCATGGCAGGCCTCACCCTGTCTCATCCTTCCTGGCCTCTTCCCTCCCCCGGCCCCACCAAACCCTGTCTCCTGACATGTACCCCGGGTGCTGCCCCTTTCCAGCCAGCACTGCTACTGACTCTCACACCTCTCCAGCCACACCCTCTATTCTTCAGTTCCTTGAAAGCTCTGACTCAAAGGTTTGCTGGCTGCCTATTCTGCCCTAACAATTTCCCCTTGTCCCTTGATCAGGCTAGGTGCTGCTTTACCTTCTGAATCTCTACAGGGAAACCTTTCTTGACCTTGTACACCTGCCACCCTCCCTCCCCCATCCTTGTCCAGTTTGGGAGAGGCCCCTGCTCTTTGTTGTCTGTGATCTATAGCCCTCTTTTCTCTTTAGTACCATTCCTCACACCTGCAAAAGCTCGTTCAAGGACTTCCCTATCAGCCCGTGAGCTCCAAGGTGTTTTCTTGTTTACTCCAGTGCACCAACAGGAGGCCAGGGTCTGACACACAGCAGGTGCTCAATGAATGAATTAATGAATGAGGATCACAATTTACTGCAGTCTAGTGAATTATGGATTCAGACTTCCTGGCTTAGAATCCTAGTATGCCATTCTGTGCTTCTCTGTGACTCTGGTTCCTCATCTGTCAAACGGGAATATAACAAGAATCATCATGGTGAGGATTATGGAACAAACAATGTAGCACAGTGTCTTGTCACATAGCAAGTGCTCTATAAATGTCCATTCTTATTTTATTTTACTATTATTAAATCTCTTAGACTTTCTCATCTGTGGATTTGCTTGGCTAATTTCTTTTTTTTTTTAATTTTGTTGATCTTCACCCAAGGATATTTTTCCATTGGTTTTTAGAGAGAGTGAAAGGGAGGGGGAGAGACACACAGAGAGAAACATCTATGTGAGAGAAGATACATTGATTGGTTGCCTCCCACATGTGCCCGGACCAGGCCAAGGATCAAACCTTCAATCCAGGTACGTGTCCTTGCCTGGGGATTGAACCCAAGATCCTTCAATCCATGGGCTGATACTCTATCCACTGAGCCAAACTGGTGAAGGCTTGGCTAATTCCTTTTCTTTGACATTTATGAAATGCACATATACAGCTACTCTTTGTCAAGGACTGTTGTACATGCTATACAAATAATAATTTAATCCTCATAATGTCACATAAAATACGTAATTTGTATTTTACAGACAAGGCACAGAGAGGGTAAATAACTGGCCAGATCACTTGCAGGTGTCAGCTAATCTTGAACTCCAAGCCATCTGGCTCTAGAGTCCTGCTCAGAACAGCCTGATGCTGCCCTGCTAGGAGGAGGGAACGGGAACGCTTTCCCATCTTTTGCCCAGGTCTCAACACTGCCTTCCTCTCCCTTTGCTCCGGGTATCTGGCCCTCAGTTCTCCTTGGAGGGCATCCCAGAGTTTTCATCCAGCTAGGGTTGCCAGACTTAGAAAACACATATGGGATGTCCTGGCATTGCAGGCTCGTGCCCATGTAATATTTGGGGGCACACTTATACTAAAAAAAATTATTCACTGTTTATCTGAAATTCAAGTTGAACTGAGGCTCCTGTATTTCAACTCCACCCTACATCTAGCACCAGAGGGCAGCACTGTGATTTTGGTACCTTTTTTCAAGTGGTGGTCTCAGACACAGATGCAGCCCCCTGGGATCTGCCATGGGCAGGGTTGGTGAGGGAAGGATAGGCTCACTTGTGAACTCTCCTGTAGGGCAGAGTGGGCATTTAGCTCTAGTGGAGGAGGAGGGAGACATTCCAGGTGGAAGCAACAGCTTAAGAAACTGCTCAGTGAAGGAGAAGAAAGCCACCGGTCTGCTAGTTAACAGAGCACTTTGAGTGGCAGGAAGGTTAAGTATAAAGTAGGGCCACATTGTGCAGGGCTTTGGGCGTCATCACCTGAATCCTGGTTATGTGATTAGGTTTTGCCTCTTAGGAGGAGCTCTCTGGCTGTCGGGTGAAGAGGGATGACAGAGAGGGAGTTGGGATGCAAGAGATGCATGGTCAAGGAAGTTTTTGATCAAAGGGCAGAGAATAAACAATTTGTCTCCTTATTCTTCAAATTCTTTATCTTTTGAAAAATGCAAGGCAGAGGTGGAAAATAAAAGGTAGTTCCCAGTCCCATTAGTTACCGAGAGGGAGGTATGTGCAATATTGGTGTTTTTATTTTTACCAGCCCTTCTGTCAGTGGGTCTGTAGTACCCAGAGGAAGGAAGCATTGGGTTTGGGGAGGGATGTTCTCACTAATTTGCTTCAGTGTCTCAAGCAGGTGTAAGAAGACAGGGTCAAAGATGTTGCTGAGGGGATTTGCCTGCTAGGTAAACATTAGCCTTAATTAAGCTTGTATGAAGAAAACTATTCAAGCAGTCTGAGGTAAGTTGTAATTTTCTGCCTTAACAACTAGTCATTGCTTCTGAATAAGACCAGGTTCCTGACGGTGAGCAACTTAAGGTAGTAAAAGAATTGTCATAAACAGCTCCCCAGAGCCAAGTGCACAGCTCAGATTTAAGCACATAATGGAATCATGTCAAAAGCAAGGAGGAGTAGCAGGAACCATAAATCCTCGAAGTGCAAAATCTGTCCATTGTGAAACTTGTGCTGAAGGGAAACCAGATGTGGATGCTGGAGGGAGAGGGGCAGGAGTGAGAGAGCTGGAGACAGAGGAGAGGTCCTTGTCAGAGAGAGATGCCTCCTACTGCAGACTGGCAGAGACTCAGGCCTAGAAAGAGGGCAGGTCTACCTGTTTGCCATGGCCAGGAGGTCCAGCATCAGAAGAAAAAGGCCAAGTCTGAAGGTCACAATATTCGCTGCTGCTCCAACACAAGCATTTACAAGCTTTTCCAGGCTTTGGGTCTTTGAAGACACAATATTTGGAGCGATGCTTTAACAATGTATTTGAAATATAACAAAAGGATTGTGTTTTTCCTATAGAGGAAAAGAGTAACTCATGTGTGGAAATCCCTTTGGATTGGGGTAAAAATCATGTTTGTCCACATGACCCTTCTTTGGCCTGAGATAGAGGGTTTTTCTTTTTGTTTTTGTTTTTCTGATGTGCAAAGTCCTTTAAAAACATCAAGGTGAACACTTGCTGACCACTCCCTCTGTGCCAGGGCTGCAGGGGCTTCAAGGATGCCAGCAGCTCCACAAGATTCCAAGATGCCTGCTGTGGAGGGGATCAAAGGCCAACAGTCTGGGAAGATTCTTTTAAGTGGGTTTCTGGCACAAGTTCTGGAATTTCAGGGGGTGGCATGAGGCAGTCCCATTCATGTAGGAGCAGGAGAGCTCTCATGGAGTAGGCGGGCTTGCAATGGGCCTCTACGGCTGACAGAGTTACAGAGGCAGAGAATAAAGGGGCGAAGGAAGGGTGAGCCACAGGGAGAGAACAGCAGAGGTTCTGGAGCCAGAAAGTGTGTAATGAGTCAGGAAGTAGATGGTTCCTCAAATGAGAGACCATAAGGACGGGGGTTGTGGGCAATGGCGGGGGAGGGGGGCAAAGGAGGTGTTGGGGAGAACCTTGAATGCTGATGTCAGGAACTTGTAATTAATTTTATTGGAAAATCAAATTTGGTGCCTAGATCTGTTTGATGCATTTCAATTCCCATTTCTAAAACAAAACAAACACACAGAAAACCCCCTCCAAGAAAAACACAAAAACCCTAAATGAAAGTTACATTATTCTGAAAACAATACAGTAGCATTAAAGAAAGGTACCATGGAACTTCTTACTCTATTAAGAAACACTGAGACTTCCATGTAAGTACAATCATATTGTACATCCGTGTGCACTCATCTTTCTGTGGTATACATTATTTCGTAACTACCTCCCACTCCTGCCCTATTTTATCTCCACCTTAAATGGCCTGGGAACACTTAAAATGACCCTGGGGTTAAAATACAAAGTTTCTGAAATATGAACAATCCCTAGCTTAGTGGTTTTAATTGAGATTCTCAAAAAGTTTCTCTAGTTCATACCTGTAGTGATTTGGGGAGCCCTGGAGGCTTTTCTCCCCATTTCACTCAACCACAAAGGAAAAGTGAGCTTGTGTCACTACCTGCCCAGGTCACAGGCAGGCTGCTGGGTTGACAAAGAATGAGCAGGACAGGGACTGACAGTGGGGCTCTGGGACCCTTCCATTCTCCAGGCACCAGGCCCAGTTCTATAGGGGCCCCACGTCAATTCTCCAAAAGCCAGTATGCTGAGGGAATGAGGCACTGAAGTATTACTTTATCGAAAAACCTGGTTTCTGTTCACTGATAGTGATATTTATGGGCATTTGGGTCTTGCTGAGGCTGCCTGTTGTCAGGGCATTTGGTGGTGACATGTTTTATGTATTTTGAGTATTGGATATCTTATGTGTTACAAAAAGGAAGATTATATAGATGAATTTTTAGTTCAATCTGTTGACTCTTTTGACTATAATTTCCCAGATTCTCACCCAGGGTTCACACAGACCCATCCACCTCGATGGCAAGATAAACCCATGAGATATAAGGCCTCTAATTCAGATGAGCTACATGACCCTGACTCTCATTGGGCTGGACCCTCTCACCCGCCTTCCTCCTTCAGTGGGCAGCCAGGGCCAGCTAGGAGTGTCCTTTTGGAGGGGGGTGAGGAGCGGCAGAGGGGGCTTTCCCACCCCACTCCACCCACCCCAGCCCATGGCCCTGGGCCCTGGCCAGTCTGCTGGGTCCTGGGAACTGCTCCATAGTCCCTGAGTGCCCTTGCTCCATGGCTGGGCTTGTTAAACTGCTTGGAGACCCTAAGAATGCACCCCATTCCCCTCGCAAAGTTGCCCTTTATTTGTAGGTGTTTTGTTTTTTTTTTAATGAAGGCACCTGGTTTTCTTAAGCCCAGGGCTTTCCAGAGGGCTGAGGGCTGAGCCTAGTGGAGGAGAACACAGAGCCTGCTGGGGAACTATAAAGCTTGAGCATTTCCAGGCTTGCTGTTGGCCACCTGGGCTGGGGCTGTGCTGTTTCCTATCCTGTGAAGGAGGGTGAGAAACTTTGTAGAAAAGACAATAACCTGGCTTTGTGAGACCTCAAATTTAGACATTCCCAGGTCCTCAGGTGGGGCAACCCATAGAGGGCATTTGCTGCAGGCCCACTATGTGCCAGGCCAGGCCTTGTGTTGTGGTGCTTCACAGACACTGTCTCTTTGAATCTTCAACCCTGCCTGTTGTACAGCACACTTCTCATTGGCAGAGAGAATAAATGACCTTTCTAAAGTCACCCATCTGGGCAAAGCTGGGTTGTGAGCTCTCATCTTCTTGACTACAAGGCCCATATGCTGCCACAAGCATTATATGGCCCTCACCTAGCACCACCTGACACTTGGGTGGGACTTCTAAGGTGTTTAGGCCACAAGGGCTGCCTGGTCTCCAAAGTTCTTCTCTACCTAGAATTCCACAATTAGACTGCACTTCTCTGGGCGAAAGCAAGCCTCACCAGATGATGATGCAAGTGCAAAGCAATGGAGAGTTATACAACATCCCTGCTGCCATTTTTGCAACACCCCTGCAGGGCACAAATTTTGATCTGTCTTTGGGGGATGGAGAAATGGAAGCCCAGAGCAGAGAAGGGACTTGCTCAGGTCACAGGAGTGGGGACAGCTTTTTCTTGTATGTTTGCCTGGTTCCTAACATAGTTCCTGGCATGTCACTTAGATGTCCATGGGATGGTCCTTCCATAGGATGAAGGGTGACTAAGGCCCACACTTACCTGTCACACCTGCCTCCGTTGGCCCATCTTTGATTTCAGTGGCAGCTATGTCAGGCATTTCTAAATCACCTCTTCCTTCCTCATCCCACCTCAAGTGTTTGCAGAGCCTTCTCCCAGCCTATGGGAGCTCCATTGCCCTTATAGCAGTACATCCTAGAAGCATGGACGAGTGGGTGGGTGTCCAGTTTACATCTCAGGGGGTGAATCCTACCCTAGCTACAAGAGCCTGGGAAACGTGGTTAGCTTTCCAATATCACCAACTAGAAGGAAAGTGCAATGGAGGTTGGAAGAACCCATCCACAGAATCCAATACAAAGTGCACATTAGTATTATTCCATGTGCTCAATATATTTGATATTATTATGATACTAGGGGCCCGGTGCACAAAAATTTGTGCACTCGGCGAGGGGAGGAGGAGGTCCCTCATCCTAGCCTGTGCCCTCTCACAGTCTGGGACCCCTGCGGGGGATGTCCACCTGCTGGCATGCATGGCTAGCCTGGGTGAGGGGCTGAGGGCTGTTTTCAGGCTGGCCACAGCCCCCTCAGGGTTCATGCACTGGGGGGTGGAATGGCTGGTGAGTGCAGGCGTGGATGTTTCCAGCCGGGTGGCCTACCATCGCACATACCAGGTGGGCCTCCACCGCTGAGGGGACACACCTGGTGCAGAGCTGGGTGGCAGGCTAGGGGGTGGATGCTGGTGCATGGTCCCTTGGGGGGGCCATGCTGCTGAGCGGACACATGGGGGTAGAGCCAGCCACACGCTTACACACGCCCCATGGAGGCCCCCAGGGTGGAGGCAGGTGGCTGGACCTGTGGCAGAGGCTCTGCGCAGGGGCAGAGGATGCTCGGGCATGACCCTGAGGGGGTACCCACCTCAAGCCCCCGCCACTGAGCCTCTGAGGTCACGTGGGCCCAATTGCTCTATTCCCAGGCCTCGCAGGGCTGGGCTGGGCTGCCAGCTCCCGGCCTTGTGGCTGCTCACCACTGTCTGGAACCACCGTGGGCACGATTCCTCTATTGCCAGCCCCAGCCGAGGGCCGGGCCGGCTCTTACCCAAGGCTGCCCAGAACCAACCACTGGCCTGATCGTTCTATTCCCAGGCCCAGGCTGCAGGGCCAGGGCCTGGGCAGCCAGCTCCCAGCCCTGCTGCCAACTGCCACTGCCCTGAATCGACTTCCAGGGCACACACAGGTGGAGGCCAGGCCTCCACCTGGGTGTGGGCCAGCGCAATCTCTCTATTCCCAGCCCCATCTCTCTATTGCCAGCCCCAGCTGCAGAACTGGGGGCCTAGGAGGCCGCCCGGCCCTGCAGCTGCCGCCACTGTCCGGAACTTACCGCCAGAGCACGCAAGGGCGGAGGCCTGGCCTTGCGTTCGCCAGCCCAATCGCTCCATTGCCAGCCCCAGCCACAGAACCAGGGGCCTTGGGAGGCCGTCCTGCCCTGTAGCCGCCGCCACTGTCCAGAACCGACCACCAGAGCATGCAAGGGCGGAGGCCTGGCCTCTGCGTGCCAGCGCGATTGCTCCATTGCCAGCCCGGGCCTCCGCCATCTTGGCTGGGCTAATTTGCATACCATTTTTCATATCATTTTTGGCTGTTGGGCGTCCCGAAGAAATGGTTAATTTTACTATTTTGCTTTTATTAGTTTAGATTATCACTATTATTATTATCCTGGCCTTCTCATGCAGCCTGGCTTCAGATATCACTAATTTTATTATCCCTTATGAAATAGTGTTAAGGTTTGCCTTTTTCTTTGGGGACCTCTCTTGCCCAGTGATTCTTCCTGGTGTACCATCTCCTTTAATGGTGTCATCATGTCTCCCTCCACTATGTTGCCTATGGCAGGATCTTGGATCACTCTGTCTTACTCTTCTCCCTCACTACCAATGTGTACACTCCAACCAGTCACCAAATCTTATTTGGCACCTACAGTGTCATACCCATCCCTTCACCCATTGCCACAGTCCTAGGATAAGTCTTCATCATAATCTCTGAGCTGGACAGTGTGATTGCCTTCTCCCTGGCATCTCAGATTCCAACCTTGGTAGGGGACCATTGTCTGTCTGACAGCCTGCATATATCTCTTAAACACAAATCTTGCTACTACCTCCTCTGCTTTGTCCTCTAGGTGGTCCATTCTCAGGGGCTTGGCCCCAAGGCCCTTTTGCCTGATGCCTCTAGTTTTGTGGCCTCCTAACTTCATCTTTCGCTGCCACACTGTTCAACCTTCCAGTCCCTGTGGTTCCCCAGATATGCTGTGCATTCTCACACACCCAAGCTCTGTATTCTGTGTTCCCGATGCCTGTAATTCCTTTCCTGCTAATGCCTAGTCATCTCGGGGTCATTCCTTACACTCCCTTGAGGCTGCCTCCCTATAAAGTCCTCCCTGGCCTCCTGTACATGTTCCCCACTCCTACCTTTTTGCAGAGCAATTCTGCCCCTTTAATAGCAAACATGGTGGTTTTGCCACTATGAAAGAGGGTTCTTTGGGTGTAAGATGAGAACTTTCTCGTCTTCCTCTGCCATCTTCATCTTCCTTGGTTTATTGTTGGCTCAGATCCTCTGCCAGTTGAGAAACCTCTTCCCTGACCTTTCTTCTCTCTGGTTTTCTTCTCTAATTGTCCTTTGACCAGTTCTGCAATGGCCTTAGGCATGTGCTTTCCTGAGTGCCAGGCTCTGGTGGGGCTGCAGATGGTGTACCTTTAGGTGAAGTCAAGGCCTATACCCCGAGGATGTACAGCCCAGGAGGGAGAGAAAGCAAGTCCATGTGACAACAGGGGATGAGTTCAGTGCTATAGCGAAGAGGACTGGAAAGTGCCACAGGGTCCACCATAGGTGGGCAAACAGGGAGGGCATGTGGAGGAGGTGATTTTGAGGGGTCCATCTTGATGGGAGACACTCCCACTCTATTTTTCCTGCAGGCCTCACCACTTCACCCTCTCTCAAACAATTCTACCTCTTGGTTTGGCATTTTCCCAATGACTCTCTTGTAAGCAATAGTCCACTCTTCCCGAGTTATTGAAGAAAGAGCTGCTCCTTGACATGCAAACCTCACAGTCTTCCTTTCCATTTGTTTCTCAGTTTCCTCATTGTGGTGCTCAGAGTTTGCTGGTCTTATGATTACAGCAATGGCCATAATCACTACATGCCAGGAAGCACTGAGTGTGCCATACCAGCTTTCAACCTAATGGCAACCCCGGTGAGGCCAGCACTAATGTTGCAGTGGAGGATGTGAAAACAACAGGTAGTATGTGCCAGAGGCCAGACTCAAGAGGGTGAGCTCTTCGTTATGATACACGCAGCTTTCTCATGATGGTACCTGCAGTGGAGCTAGATGTGTCAGAGCAAATGTTGAGAAGTCAGAAGGAGGAGGTCGGGTGAGATCACAAGGAGCTGTCAGTGACCTTGGCAAGAGCAGTTTCAGGCCAGTGATGGCGACAGAGCTGGACTGCAGCAGTTGAAGTGGAGGGGCAGCAGGGATTGTTTTGTGTCCCCCCACCCCCATGATGTTTATTTATTTATTTAAAAAATAATGTTTTATTGTTGCAAGTATGAGACATGTGCCCTTCCCTCTCCCATTGACCCCCTTCAGTCTGCCCCCTCCCCCATCCCAGGCCTTCACCAGACAGCAAGGATTGTAAGCAACTCTTTGAAGTAGCCTAGTTTTTATGGGAGGAGAGAGGACAAACCAGGTTGGGGAAGGTGGAGTTGGGGCAGAAGGACAGTTATGTCTTCTTTCATTTCTTGATGAGTGAGCAGAACTTGATCATGTTTAAGGGCAGGAGACAGAGGAAGGATGGAGAGTTGAAAGAGTTACAAGAGAGAGTGGGGAGAGAGAGGACCCAGAGTCCAGGGGTGGGAGTGACCTCAGGCTAGAGAAGTCTGCAGTATCATTTTTATTGTTTCATTACTCCTACTTGGCTATAAATTCCAAGAAAATAGGAATTAAAAAAATCTTTATTGTTGAAAGTATTACATATGTTTCTTTTTTTCTCCCATCAACAAAGGGGAACCTTTGAGGGTTTGCTGCCACCAGGGTACCTATTGCTCCCCTTCTTCCTTACCATGCATAGGCAGAGTGCTATTGTGTTGTTCTGGGTTCTGCAGGTACCTCCCCTACCGCCCCCCCCCCCCCGCCCACACCCCCGCCAGGCCCTTACCACCCTACTGTCTGCATCCATGGGTTATGCATATATGCATACAAGGTCTTTGGTTGATTACCTCCCACCTACCCAGCCTCCCCTGCCTTCCCTCTGAGATTCCACACTCCTTGAAAATAGGAATTTTAGTCTGTTGTGTTCATTGCTATTTCTCCAGGGCCTAGAATAGTGACCTGCATTAATTTTAAATATTGAATCAATAATTAGTGAATGAAAAATCAAATACTTTTCTCAATGAATTTGGGGTAAGTCTATAGCTGGCAAGAAGTGGGAAGTTATGGGGCATTGAGAACAGAAGGTTGGAAGAGCTGCTCTAAAGAGTGGGAGTGTTGACTTAGGGTACCACAGGAAAACTACTGGCATCTCACTGTTAGTGAACCCCAGTGCTCTGAGGTGCTCCATGTCAGGAGTGGCTCCAAAGTAGGGCTTCTTAGGGAGGTGAAGACCTGAGGACTAGAGGACTGGGGACATGTGGTCAATAAGTGGGGGTCTCTGAACAGGTGACCTGAGAGAACAAGTCTGGGGATGACAGGTTCCAGGGTATGGCTGTGAGTGGCTGGAGTGGGTCGCAGTTGAAGGTCACGATGGCAAGGAGGTCGAGCACCTGATAGCATCCAAGGAGGCTGAGGTCACCCCCACTAGCTTTGGGGGGTACAGTGGTCCCACACCCAAGTTTCCAGTGATGAGCAGGTGTGAAGGAAGTGGGTAGATGACCTCTGCAAGGAGAGAAGAGCTAGACCACAGAAGCCTCAGATGGACAGGAGCTTTGGGTGCTGACAGAAGAGTCTGAGCTGGAAGTAGCTTTGGGGAGTGAAGATAGCTCAGAGCCACCTGCCAATGCAAAACAAAGGAACAATGTTTAGGCAGAAGGGCCAGGGGACAGTGGTTCCTTCAGGGGAAGCTGGCTCCAGGTGAGCCTTAGTATAGAGAGAGAGAAGATATGGTGAAGTTGCTATAATCATTATTATTCATTTAGCTCCTAGAACCATGCTTCCAGAGGGACCTTGAGCTTGCACAGAGATGGGCCATCATGCTTCTCATTTGGGGGACCACTGTCTGATTATATGGCTGTATATATCTCTTCCGGGCTGTCTGACTAAGTTAGATTCCTAGACCTGATAACTCTGAGGGGTGACCCCTTCCAATCAGGTTCTGCTGGGGAACCTTTGAGGGTTCGCTGCCACCAGGGTACCTACTGCTCCCCTTCTTCCTTGCCATGCATAGGCAGAGTGCTATTGTGTTGTTCTGGGTTCTGCAGGTACCCTTGCCCTTTATCACTCATTAGGGTCTAGAAAACTGAAACCAAATTGGGCTTCTGGGGAAACTGAGGCTAGGGAAACATAGCACTGTGGCATTAATGGTGCCCTTGACACTCCAGCTGCATGTTTTTCATGCCCAACCCACCCCATTACTGACCACAGACCAGCCCAGTAAGTTGCCTGTCACACCTTCCTTCCAACATTCATTCCCTTGTTAATTTTATCCAGCAAATGTTCCTTGGCACCGACTGTGCAAGGAGCTGGAAGTCAGAGGGTGTAGCCTCCTGGCCTCCAGCACTCACAGGCTTCCTGGAATGGCTGCCACTCAGGAAACTTGTGGAACTTCAGACACTTTGGGGAAGTTAGTACATGGCAATGGCCTTGAGAAGAGGAGTCTATTCCTGTCTGTCCCTGTTGTAACATATCTAAGAAAAAAATCCATTTGTATTTCTACATACTCCTTTCTGTCTTGGCCAACCCCCTTGGGGCTCCATATATCACTCAGCACTTGTGCTGTGTTGGAGTTGTCAAGGATACCTCTGCTGGCCTCATTACAGCTTCTCATGCTGGGAACTGTGTCTTTGGGTGTGGTTTTTGACTGATTAAAAGTAGGTTAAAGTAATAAGGTAACTGAGGCACTTCCAGGGTCTTTCTGCATTGGTGCTGAGTTGGTGATGGCTAGGACATTCCAAATGTTACATCTTGGGGAATAGATGAGTAATGTGGCCTTCCTTCTCCCTGTGGGCAGGTTCTCTATTCTTGTCTTCTCTGCTGCCTATTGCCTAAGCCATGAGATGTTAGTTTATTGATTTGAGAATCTTTAGCTCAGGGACAGTGGTGCTGTGGTCTGCTGAGAAGGTGTATCCTGGGACCTAACTGGACTCTCCCAGCTAGAGTGGCAGGGTTGAGAGAGAATATCACTTCTTTTCTCCTTCACAGACTGGGACCCACACTGAGTTGTATCCCCATGCTATCTCTCCGACTAGCTTTCCTCTTGCTTCTACCCCTTTGTAGCCTTCACTTTTGCACTCCTTCTTCCCTTACCTGTAATGCCTTCTCCAGTAGGGACTGTGTCTCATTTTTTTATGTCATATCCCTAGCTCCAAAAGCAGTGCCTGGCACCTAGTAGGCACTCAGGTGTTTGTTGATTAACTGGATGGATGGATGGATGGATGGATGGATGGATGGATGGATGAACAAATTACCCTTTCTCTGGCTTTCCAGAGTTGTTTATATAGGTAAGAAGTAAAAATAAACCCAACCACAAAAGACAGAAGAGCAAAGGGCTGACCACTAGGGGAGAGAGTGACCTGGGGAAATTCAGGCCATTGGCTGGGTTCACTTATCCACGGGGTAGGTAAATTATTTAATAGATTTGAGCATCAAGGTTTTCATCTTTCATCATGACCTGTGGCTGGCTGTTTAATGTCCTTACAGGGCTCTGGTGGGGGCCACATAAAAACTCTGAATAGTATTTTATGCATGTGCGAGATTGTTGCTGCTGAGGGCTGACTCCTCCCACGGCACCACCTACTGCCATACCTGAGAAAACTGGCTTTTTCTTTTTCTTTTTTTTTCTTTTTTTAATTTTAATTTTTTTATTTATTACATACAGTTTTACAAAGATTAGTACATATCTCTTTTTTTCCCCTGCCCTTCCCTCCACCTCCCCCCCCCCCC